>CM031922.1:12367490-12661182 GCA_018703695.1 Prunus fruticosa
TTCTTGTCGTGTACTTGGTTAGCCTCGCTGCCTCATCCGCCAGCCTCCCAAACATGTCGTTCATCAAATTGTTTAGCACTGTCATGCCCTTGGACGACACTCCCATGCCAGGGTGCACCTGCTTCAAAACCCTATGCACATATATCTTGTACTCTTCTCCTCCACCTTTATCTCTCATCTTCCTCTTCTTCTCACTACTTTTCTTGCCTCCTTTTTGGGTATTCACCTCATCACTTTCTCTTCTTTCTTTGTTGTTTCTTATGCTAAAATATGAATATGGGTTTGAATATGTTAGGTTATGTTTTATTCTTCTCCATAAAGAAGTATATATAAGAATTTACATGAGTGCTTTACAAGGAATTAGATAAAGTAAAGGATTAGGAAAGTATCTCATAATTATACAATGATTTGAAAACTATATAAAATAGGAAAGTAAATCCCTTAATTAATCAAGGAAATAAATCTCCTTGATTAATTAGGAGACTCACTTCAACACTCCTCCTCAAGTTGGTGCATATACGTCACAAGTGCCAAACTTGGTAAGTGAGTCATGAAATACTCTGCCACAAACAGCTTTGGTTAAGATATCTGCCAGTTGATCTTCTTGATTTTACGAATGGTAGGCGGATGATGTTCTTCTCAATTTTTTCTTCAATAAAATGTTTATCCACCTCAACATGTTTGGTTCGATTATGTTGAACTAGATTATGGTCAATATCAATGGCCGACTTGTTGTCATAATGCAACTCCATTGGCTTTTTTGGCTTGAAGCCCAATTCTGTTAAGAGTCTTCTGATCCACAGGGGAGGGGTACCATTAGCATTAGACACCACCAACGGAGTGGATGATTTGCGATTAATAAGTTAGTCAGGATCAAATGTCATGTGATTCGTAGCACCCGAGTCGATAATCCATGCGGATTTTTGAGAGGATGTATGAAAAGGGGAACCTTTGGTGGTATTGATAGAAGCACAAGTCCAAGTAGCCGGGTTAGCAGGATTGACCGCATGTTTCTGAGTCTACAATAAGGGGGAGAATCGTAGGGATTCCTAACCATCGCAGTGGAAGTAAAATGTAATATGAGAATGTGAGGGATTTTGATATGAGGAATTTAATTTGAGGAATTTGATGGATGAATTTGATGTAGGAATTGGATTTGAGAGGTATGTGTATAAGATTTGAGGGTATGTGTTTAGGGATTTTGATAAGAGGATTTGAGGGATTTGAATTTGAGGAAAAATATGAGGAATTTGATTTAGGGTTTTGGATTTGAATATGAGAAATTTGAGATAAGGCAAAGACAACAACAGTAATGGAAAAACTACAATGATAAATTCTTCCATATGAACTTCAACTAATTCACACAGACACAACTTCTCTTCACTCCACCTTTCCCCTAGAAGAGAAGGGGTCGTCGGAGTCAAGAAATAAGCAATTTCTTCATGGAAATACGTCAAGGTAATGGGGCAAGCAACACATTTTAGAGAGATAAGCTATAGGAAAGAGAAACATATCATTTTTCACTCCCCCTCCCCCCCTTGAAGAGGAAAGGAGAAGAGCACTTAAATTGCAAGAAGAACGCAAGCACAGGTTACAAGAGAACTTGGCTCTGATACCATGCTAAAATATGAATATGGGTTTGAATATGTTAGGTTCTGCTTTATTCTTCTTCATAAGGAGGTATATATAAGAGTTTACGTGAGTGCTTCACAAGGAATTAGATACAGTAAAAGATTAGGAAAGTATCTCCTAATTATACAATGATTTGACAACTATATAAAATAGGAAAGTAAATCCCTTAATTAATCAAGGAAATAAATCTCCTTGATTAATTAGGAGACTCACTTCAACATCTTCTTCCTCTTCTTCTCTCTCATCAGAAGTTGTATTGGTTTCCAAGAATCTTCCTTTTCTCCTTCTTGGGTCTTGACCTCTTCACTTTTCTGTTCATCTTCTTCACTACTACAAAAATCGCAATAAACGACGGTAATCCACCGTCATGTATCTGGTTTTTCAAACGCCGTGAAATCGACCGACATCTTTTGATGCATAAAACCACGACGGTAAATCCCTGTCGTCTATTATATGTAAAGACGACGCTTTTACTAAAAACCGTCGTCTATTAGATGTAAAGACGACGGTTTTTTTATGAACTATCGTCTATTGGATATAAAGACGACAATTTTTTTAAGAACCGTCGTTATTTATGGGTAAAGACGACGGTTTTTGTTTAAAACCATTGTTATTTGTAGGTAAAGACGTCGGTATTTTGTTAAAAAGTGTCATTGATTGTATATAAAGATGCCGGTATTGTGTTAAAAATAGTCATTAATTATATGTACAAACGACAGTTTTTCCAATAAAACCATCGTCTTATTTTCTTTAAATATGTCATCTAATAAGTTCCCAATCTGTTACATTTTAGTTTTTTTATTTCCAATGATTCTATACAACGATTTTAACTAAAAAACCAATTATAACGCTTTATTAATGAATATATATACTCAAAAATTATTTCTTTCATAAAACTTGAAGATTCAGTTTTATTACATAGAATTAGAAACAATGGAACTACGTGTGATTGCTCACAAATTCTACCACATCCATAGATGATACCTAAATTACATGGTTCTTAATATTAACCTTCTCTCTTTCCTTTCTTATTCTGTACTCAACATATAGCAAAGCCTTTCTTCCTCCCTTCAATCACTATAGTCCAATGGCCTTTCTCTTGTATCTTTCCCAAAATCTCATTCTTTGTTCGGCAGCTTTTTCCCTCTCTTTCAATGCCTTCCCTGCTCCACAAAAAAAAGCACCCAATAACAAAAATACTTAAGTGAATAAAATGAAATTACTTTGTGAAAAAAATTAATCAAATAACCTGTTAATTTGTTGTCAAGATCCTACATGAAAACAAGATTCGGATCAATACATGGAACATCTTTCTATTTAGAAATTTTTTGAGTAATGAACAAACATGATTCAAATCTCTCTTACTTCCTCCCAAAAGACCAAGAAATGAATTGAATGTAATGAAGAAATTTGAATGCTATGAGAACTCAATTTTCTGGGACTCAAATTAACTGAAATGAACTTTGTGCAGAAAAATAGAGATTCAGTGACATACTTATATTAGAACACAAAGTTCAATACATTCCAAACTTATAATACAACAAATATCATAGGCTTTCAATAGAAAATCCTAAAGCTAAGGGCCATTAACCTTTTTTTTTTTTTTTGAAATTCCTGGAGAGACTTATTTGATCAAGTAAAAGTATCTGACTCAACTTATAGTTCAAAAGAGCTGCACATAAAAAACAAATAGGAGAAAAAGAAAGTCAGCCAAATTCAGGGACATAGACGTAAAAAAATACTAAGGAAGGGGGTAGAAAACTCTACTTCATGGGTCATCTAAGAATTGAAAGTTTCAAAATCTTCTACTACCCACACCCATCTATACTTGCATTCTTTTATTTGTCTTAAGCAGGCATGCACATAGTATCAAGAAATTATAGATCACACATGGGCTAGAGAACAGAAACCATAACGAGAAACAAAGTTTCAAGAAACAAAATACTTAAATCTGAAATGTGTTACGATGACAATCAAAATACCTACACTCATAGACATGAGGTAAGCACTGTGAATAACACAAGACAAAATTTACAGTCTTGTTCTTATTCATTTGTTTTGACTGTCTTTCCCAAATTCAGAGTTCCTCTCTCTCGATTCCCAAGCACCTATTTACGGCCCCAAAATCCCCGAAGCCCCAAAATCCACAGAAACAGAAAAACACAGAAGTAATGAATTTAATTTTCAACCAACCTGTGTCGCTTCAAAAAAAATCCAAGCCAATGTGAAACTTTATTGCACAGAAAAACTAAGTCAGTAATAGGAAAATAAACGAAAACTTCCAAAATTCGTAAATCAACATAAATCTAAAACCTAGAAGTGAAATCTTGTATGGACATCCAGAGGATGCATTGCGGCGTTGGTGGCAAACCTAGTGACGGCACCGACTATGGCGGTCTCCCACTGCCACTATGACTCCGACGACATTTGAATTGCATGGAAGATTGAAAAGCTTGATGCATCGGACTATAGCGGCAGCTGCCATGTCTGAAACAACCACTGTTACGTTGTGCTGTGACTTTTCTCTGCAGTCGCTTATATAACGCCGTCGTTTCAGGATTTCAAGTCGAAGAAAGAGACCAAATAAGTAGTTTGCGTGCGACTGGTGGTGACTAATGCGAAGAAAACGATGGCATCGGTGGCTTGGATGAGAAAGAATGGCATTGATGGCGTCGTGGTGTCGATGGCGTTGCAACGTTGATGGATTTGGTGGCTTCGATGACGTCGCAGCGTCAATGGCCTCGATGGCCTCGAGGCATCACTGGCATCGATGATGTCGCTGCATCGATGGCGTGGCTGGTAGATATGTATGAGGAGCAGAGAAGTGAGAGAGAGATTCAAAGAGCTCAAGAGGGTTTCAAGAAGAGAGAGAGGAGCTCAGGAGGGTTTCACAAACATGGGGAAATCTGAATTTTAGGTCGAGAGCGAATTCTCTTAGGCGACCTCTTTTGTTTAGTGAGTTTTAAAAGACAACGCTTGTTAATTGACAAGCGTCATGTTTTAAAAATCAACCCAACGCAACTCTGTTTTAGTAGTGTATAAGTTGGTATACCACGACGGTTTCGTCATCTTTTAAAACACAACGACGGTTTTAATGTGTACCGTCTTCTATTTAGAGTCGTGGTTTAACTAAATTGTAGTAGTGCTTTCTCATCAGAAGTTATATTGGTTTCCACTGAATCTTCCTAATCTTCTTTAGTTTCTTCTTCTTCTTCTTTTTTCTTCTTCTTCTGCTGCCTTTTTCTGATCAGAAGTGAGAGTGGTTTTTGCTTCAGCGTTTTGGCCCTTTAGGATTTGGTTTTCATCTTCTGTTTGAATGGGGATCCTTCTAGTCTTGAGTGGCTCTGAGATTTACAAGTTTTGGGTTTCAATGGAAATAGTCTTGATAGTCTTGACTGGCTCCCGAGTTTGATCACCATTGTCTTCACTTTGCTTCTTCTACCTTTTGCTTTGAACCACTGATGAGACTTGAACTGTTTCTCTCTCAAATTGCTTGGTGGTCTTCACCACCATCTTCGTTGAGCGCTTCGGGGCCATTTTTGACAGTAGTGGCCCTATATTTGCTTGCAGTAAAGTTGCCTCTTTCCCTCTCAGAAAATGGATTTGAAAATGGAGATGTTGTTTGGATATTAACAAAAGAAACTTATGTAGTTAAATATCGATATTGAGTAGATAATAACTGTGTTGTGGGGTTTTACCAAATGTTGACAAGTGGCGGACAGGTTGTTCACCCTTTTTGATTTGTTTCCTGTGATGGTAAGGCAAAGTTTCCCATTGCCTTGAGAACCATTGACTGGTCAACAAGTCAACTTTATTTTATGTGCGAGTGTGCCACTGCTAGCAATGAAAATCCTAGCAGACTTTTTTTTATAAAAAAAATAGATAACTTGCGCCCCAAGTTACTGATTTTTGAAACAAGCGATTGTGAATTTGAGTGAAGAATATCTCCCAAGTAAGTTCTTTTCTTGTCCCAAACTGGTGAGGACTTCACAATTTTCATAGTACAAAACTGGTAGTTCCTGGCCAGAAATAAATGATAAAAGAGTGATCCGTTTTTTAGCAGAACTCTCATTTGCAAAGTCAAAAGGAAATACAACTAAAAAAAAGAGGGATGTGCTTCCATTTCTGCCCGAGTAGATGTTCCTAATTCGGGCTGGACTGAGTATGCCTGTGCCTGGACTGGACCTTTAACAACTTCAACTGCGGGCTTCAGCTGCAAATTCGATACCAAAGCTTAAGTTTGGCAGAGCTTTAATCTATTTCTAGCCCTGGAAGGCTTTTGAACGAGCAGAACTGGATTTCTTCAGTCTGAAAAGGGCAGAAGTGGCTGGACTTAAGCTGGAACTGTGCCTGACACCTGTTTCTGCTTAGTCAGGGCTCTTCATAAATTTGTTGAGGTTTTCATATTTGTAAAATACCCAAACTCTTTTTGCTTGGCTATGCTGAACCAAATTTGTAACGAGAAAATCTCGTTTTGAATGACTTTCTTCTAAGTTGAAAACTGAGTTTCGACTTGTAGCTGGCTTCCTTGTGACTTAGCTAGTTTTTGGTTACTTCAATTTGCTTGAAGGCTCTTTGGGATCAAGTGATCATTTTGAGTGTTTGTCTTTTGACTGATTTTTTTTGGTTGTTTGATTGTGTGTCTCTGTTCACTCCTCCTTGTATTTATAAGAAATGTTTTAGGGAGCGGGAATTTTGATTCTTTTAATAATGGGCGGCAAATAATCTCAAAAGATCTTTAGTTTTAAAAGGAAAAGAAAGGGAGTTCTATCCATTTATGGCAGTTAGGCCCTGAATGATCATTTCCTGAGAAAGTCACTTCCTGTATTTTGATGGGTGCCATACCTTCTTTTTCCAATATAACTGCTTTTCACACCGTGATGGTGAGTGTGCTTTTCCATTTCAGCAACTCCTTGTTTCCTGCTTATCTCTCTTTTTAGAGAACACAGTCTGCGTATCCTTCGAGAATAGTGCATGTTGAATTTTCTATGTATATATATATATTTATATATAAGGGTTTTGATCTTTCTCTATCTGTACAAGACTGGAGAAATTTTCTACAAGCGTGTATTCGTGAATCCCTGTAACTTCTTTCTATGACTTAAGTTGCAATTTTTGACTTTTCAAAGTCAGGTAAGTCACGTGAGCATGTTTCTTTTTTGGGGCTTCTCTTTTACTTCTTCAATTCTAAAAACTGCCAAGCCCATTTTTGGTTTCAAGCTCAGTTTGGGTTTTCTTCAAGGCCCAAGCTATTTATACGGTTTTAGTATTTTTGGGCTTCCTTTGTTGGGCTCGAATGCACAGTCTTGGCCATTGGTGGTTGTCAAAATGGTCGTGAACTTTTTTGACTTTGGACTGGGCGTGCCAAATTTAGGCCCAAACACAGGTGTTGAGTGGTTTCTGAACCCAATGGCTACGTGGGGGGTAAAAGTGGTGGTTACATTGTTTTCACTTTTCTTGGACCTTTCCTGAACATTACCAAGTTCCCAAATCTTTCTCCTGAACTTTCCAGGAGAATATTTTTGCAGTGGGTCCTCCAACATGAAATATATGGGTTAGGCCTAAAATGCGTCCGCTCTTCAATGTGTACGTATGCCCAAATGGTCCTCGACCCAAATTCTAAACTAAGGCTGGATATTCAGACCGGTAATCCGGTCAAACTGCCAAAACCAAACCGATTATTTGAATTGATTTGATTTGGTTTTTTTTCAATTTTTATTGGTCATCGGTTTGAATCCAAACCAAACCGAAATATATAATTTGGTGTATGGTTTGCAATATCCAAAATCACGGTTTAACCGAAACCAAACCAGTGCTATTAAAAAAATATTATATACAATATAGTCTAGATTCACTCTCTTTTCTTAAAAAATTCCTCCGGTGAATGCTTTCTTGCCAACATGCCTTCCTTTTAGACATAGATCTATCATTACCGACTAAGGAAGGGCAAACGTGGAAGATTTCCAATCATTTTGACAATGTCGTACCTTCGTTCTCGTTTGATCCCTGGTACTTTCTATTTACCATTCCTCTTGAAAGCACTGTGGAATTAGACAAAGAAAGTCTTTCACCAAGTTGACTGAATGTCGTACCCTTTGCTACTTAGATTTTCCCGCGAGTTCGATTTCTTCTTACTTAGTAGAATGGATAAGAAATATATATATTTACAGTCCATTTCTATTGAGGGATCCCTCAAATAAATTATTTAAGGGATACCCTTTAGGGTACCCTATGAATTTTTTTCCAATGATTTAAACCATCTATTTTTTAAGTCTATATTCATAGATCATCCTTTGCAAAAAATTAGACAAATTGGAAACCTTTTCGACATTCAATTGTATCCTACAAAATATATAAACATGGTATTTCAAGGAAGTACTAAAATTTCAATAACACAATTGAGTGGTTAAACGATATTGGATTCAAGTGATTTTTTGTAGAGATGATCTTTGAATGATTATCTAAAACATAGACGGTTTGGATTAGTGAAATATAATGTGGAGTGGGCCCTACAAATGTGTTCCTCAAATAAGCTAATTTGAGAGATCCCTCAATGGAAGCTCTATGTGTGTGTGTGTGTGTGTGTGTGTGTGTGTGTGTGTGTGTGTGTGTGTGTGTGTGTGTGTGTGTGTGTGTGTGTGTGTGTGTGTGTGTGTGTGTGTGTGTGTGTGTGTGTGTGTGTGTGTGGTGTGAATACATAGTTTAAAGAAGTAAAAAATAAATAAATAAACTGGCTTTTGTTGTTGGGCATGCCGACACACATGCCTAACTGAATTTTAAAAAAAACCCCCAACACACGCATGCGTCTTGTCTCATCTCTCCATCTCTTCGTCTATCTTGTCTCCATCAGTCCCTCTCTCTCTATTTTTTTTTTCTCCTTCTTACGTCTGTCTTCACTCCCTCTTTTTTTTTTTTTTCCTTCTTCTTATTCCTCTCTCTCTTTTTTTCATTTTCATTTTCTTCTCTCTCCATTTCTTTGTCTGTCTTGTCTCAATAAGTCCCTCTCTCTCTATTTTTTTTTTCTCCTTCTTACATCTGTCTTCACTCCCTCTTTTGTTCTTTTCCTTCTTCTTGTTCCTCTCTATCTCTCAGAAAGCCAAAAAACTCAAACCGAACCAAACCAACCCATCAAGTTCAGTTAACCGAAGTGGTCGGTTTTAGTCAATTATAGTTTGGTTTCAGTTTCCAAAATAGCCAAATCGAGGCCTATGGTTTGGTGTCCGGAATCAGCCCTAAACCCTAAACTCTCACTCTCTCTCTCTCTCTCTCTCTCTCTCTCTCTCTCTCAGAAAGCCAAAAAACCCAAACCGAACCAAACCAACCCATCAAGTTCAGTTAATCGAAGTGGTCGATTTTCATCAATTATAGTTTGGTTTCGGTTTCCAAAATAGCCAAACCGAGGCCTATGGTTTCGTGTCTGGATTCAGCCCAAAACAGAACAAACCCAAACCAAGCCCACCACTATTCTAAACCTTATTTGCGGCAAAAGTGCACAGAGAAACTGTAACGAGGGGTTAGAGTAAAGAGTCCTTAATATTCGTACGATCAATTACAAAGCTATTATTATACGGCTGAATTGAACACCACAACACACCCCTCAAAATTACCCCCTCATTATACAAGCTCCCAAACGTGCAATGATTTGAATTAGAGTAGTGATTTTGAAAGAGTTATGTGTATGTATGCCCAAATGGTGTTGGGTCCTCAACCCAAATTCTAAACCTTATTTGCGGCAAAAGTGCACAGAAAAACTGTAATTAGGGGTTAGAGTAAGGAGTCCTTAATAGTCAGTCATATGATCAATTACAAAGCTATTATTATACGACTGAATTGAACACCACAACACACCCCTCAAAATTACCCCCTCATTATACAAGCTCCCAAACGTGCAATGATTTGAATTAGAGTAGTGCTTTTGAAAGAGTTATGTGTATGTATGCCCAAATGGTGTTGGGTCCTAAACCCAAATTCTAAACCTTATTTGGGGCAAAAGTGCACAGAAAAACTGTAATGAGGGGTTAGAGTAAGGAGTCCTTAATAGTCAGTCATATGATCAATTACAAAGCTATTATTATACGGCTGAAGTGAACACCACAACACACCCCTCAAAATTACCCCCTCATTATACAAGCTCCCAAACGTGCAATGATTTGAATTAGAGTAGTGCTTTTGGAACGATATTGGATTCAAGTGATTTTTTGTAGAGATGATCTTTGAATAATTATCTAAAACATGGATGGTTTGGATTAGTGAAATACAATGTGGAGTGGGCCTTACAAATGTGTTCCTCAAATAAGCTAATTTGAGAGATCCCTCAATGGAATCCCTATGTGTGTGTGTGTGCGTGTGCGTGTGCGTGTGTACATATATAATACATAGTTTAAAGAAGTAAAAAATAAATAAAAAACTGGCTTTTGTTGTTGGGCATGCCGACACACATGCCTAACTGAATTTTTTTTAAAACCCCCATGCATCTTGTCTTCTCTCTCCATCTCTTCGTCTATCTTGTCTCCATCAGTCCCTCTCTCTCTATTTTTTTTTCTCCTTCTTACGTCTGTCTTCACTCCCTCTTTTTTTTTTTTTTCCTTCTTATTCCTCTTTTTTTTTTTCATTTCCTTTTTCTTCTCTCTCCATTTCTCTATCTGTCTTGTCTCAATCAGTCCCTCTCTCTCTATTTTTTTTCTCCTTCTTACGTCTGTCTTCACTCCCTCTTTTGTTCTTTTCCTTCTTCTTATTCCTCTCTCTCTCTCTCGCTCGCTCGCTCTCTCAGAAAGCCAAAAAACCCAAACTGAACCAAACCAACCCATCAAGTTCAGTTAACCGAAGTGGTCGGTTTTCGTCAATTATAGTTTGGTTTCGGTTTCCAAAATAGCCAAACTGAGGCCTATGGTTTGGTGTCCGGATTCAGCCCAAAACCGAACCAACCCAAACCGAGCCCACCACTATTCTAAACCTTATTTGCGGCAAAAGTGCACAGAGAAACTGTAACGAGGGGTTAGAGTAAAGAGTCCTTAATATTCGTACGATCAATTACAAAGCTATTATTATACGGCTGAATTGAACACCACAACACACCCCTCAAAATTACCCCCTCATTATACAAGCTCCCAAACGTGCAATGATTTGAATTAGAGTAGTGATTTTGAAAGAGTTATGTGTATGTATGCCCAAATGGTGTTGGGTCCTCAACCCAAATTCTAAACCTTATTTGCGGCAAAAGTGCACAGAAAAATTGTAATGAGGGGTTAAGGAGTCCTTAATAGTCAGTCGTATGATCAATTACAAAGCTATTATTATACGGCTGAATTGAACACCACAACACACCCTCAAAATTACCCCCTCATTAATATCAAATGACATCAAATAGGGGTATGCACAAACCCAGACAAAGTGCAAAACAAAAAACTACGTACCACTGAGATACCGAATTACAGAATATCCACAAAACATAATAAATCTCCATTTAACTATTGCCATATTAAGAAAATAATTAATTTTTTGTTCTTAAAATATAGTATATACAAGCCATGGAATAATTTGAGAATTTCTAATGGTTTTGTTAGTATTATGATCACATGGGTTTTTGTTCTTAAATGTATGATTTATTTAATTTAGAAATAAACAGAGTTGTGTTAGTTATGAGTTACGCTCAGCGGCTAGTTAAGTAGTTTGAATTAAGTTTGTTTAGTATTGGCTTTCTATTAACAATAAGATTTTTATCACAAATAGTTCCTAAGATTTGTGAAATTATCACGTCTGGTCTTTTATGTTTTTTTTGCTAACTTCAAAGACAATTTGTGATAAAAACCCAAATAATATGAATTTGGAATATGCTCCAACAACGTGGAGATTAAATTATACGATACCAAATAGTCCTTGACAAGAAAATACTTTACACGTGGACATTGGAAATGACATGATATGAGCACAAGAACTAGAAAACATAACACTGAATATGACACGATATTTTTCAGGTCTCGTATAGATCAGAAATGTGGGATCAAAGTTCATCAGAGTGTTTATGGCGAGTCGAAGATATATTTTGACTTGCTGTTACATCTCTCTCTCAAAAAAAACAAAGACAATTTAGAGGAAGCCTTTATCTTTTGGAGCTACTCTCCTTGCGAAAGACACACACAATAGGATCCAAAGCTATATACGTACCTTAGTACCCTTGCTTTATACGTTACTGCTCCAAACTTGTTTTTAGCCAAATTTGATTTTTCCCAAATGTATACCACTTCCTTAGCTAAAAACAAGGGCGGCATTGCCCTCTTTCCCATTTGGAGCCCTAGTACTATTAGATGTAGAGGTTGCAAAAGTTGGATTGTGTAGCAGGGAACTTCTTCGCATGTTTATTACTTGGGGGCCAACAATATATAGATTTTTCAATAATTACACAAGTTTAATATAAATATATATAAGTTATTTAATATCAATTTTACATGAAATGCCGGAGTTTGGAGAACCACGGCCACTTCCGGCCGAAGTATGGCTCCAAACCAGGTAATATTGGTATTTTGGTATTGTTTGAGCCTGGTCGAAATCTGGCTGGGTCAAGTCCAAGGTCCCGGAGGAAAGAGGGAGACATGTATAGATCACAAATATGGGATCAAGGTTAATCCTCATGCCTTGAGAGTTTATGGCCACTTGAGGATATATTGACTTGTTGTTGCATCTCTCTCGCTCTCTTCCTAAAACCAGAGACAAATTAGAGGAAGGCCTTTATCTTTTGGAGCTACCCTAATTGTGAAAGACACAGAGAATAGGATCCAAAGCTATACCTTGTCACTCCACCCCTTGCTTATACGTTCAAAACTTCTTTTTGGCCAGTATATATATTAGTAAATTTGATTTCCATCAAATAGTACAATTTTCTTAGCTAAAAACAAGGTCGGCCCTGCTCTTTTCCATTTGGACATATTGGTTTGGCCGTACTATACAACTTGGATTTAGTGGTTGCAAAAGTTGGATCGCGGAGCAGTGAATTTCTTCACACACATAGCCAAAATAATTGGTAGCAGTATCAAAGTATCACTCTACTCTATGTGGGAATGACAGCCTTATTTTCACCAGATGAGATCTTTGCGATATGCAAGAAGTTATTTCCCTTTTTTTTTTTTTAACCAGTGCAAAAACACATTACAGATTAACTCTCTTGATGTTTAAAATCAAAAGTATATGTATCAAGTCAATTGGTTTTTCCCTAGAGTTTAAGTATTGTAGGATTTCTTTATAATTTGGGCCCCATTTATGGACTTATACGTGAAACTCTTTTTGGATTTTGGCGATTGCACTACCATATATTTACTTTTTTCCAGTGCAAAAAAAGATTACAGATGAACTCCTTTGATGTTTACAGTTTACTGACCGAATGGTGAGTTTGATATGAATATATATATATATACAAGGATGGTGGCTTAGACAAATAAAATATATAGAATTTTACAACTCCATGATCTAATCAAATTTACTCTAAGATAAACTCATTGATGGAAAAAAAAAAAACGAACATTGCTGCGAGGTGCTAGTGCTACTGTGCTAGTTATATCTCTAATAAATTGGAAATTCAGAATTTCCTTGCAACTTAAATTTAATGCCACAGATGGTCAAGAGTGAATAAATTAATCAAAATTTGCAGAGAAGAGGAGCATGTATGTTCTTTTAATCAAAAGGAGTATATGTACGTTAGCAACAGCTAGAACAAGAAGGTTGTTGATGATAAAATGACAAGAACAGAATAAGTCTGACCAGAAAAAAAAAAATTAAGAATCAGAAAGGAACAGAAAAAAACCTTGAATTTGAATATTTTATTATAAAATTTGTACATAATTTGTAGTCTATCCACTTATTGTAGCCAGTCTAGACCTTGCATCATGATTGATATCTACATATATATCTCAAGGAATTAAGAGGAATAATATAATGAAAATTATACGCTAGCTAGCTAGAAATATATACCAGAAGGCTCATATACTGGTACTTCTCTTCTTAACCCTAGGACTAGGAGATTCAAAGCAAGAGCGAAAGAAGGACTCTACCTCTTCACGCCCGGTGCTTTCGAAGAAATCGAACACTGATAATTTCCTCTTGAGCACAAAAGCTTTTCCTATTTTTCTTGGTGTGGTTGGGCAGCTTTGAATGGTAGGTATCTTGTGATCACGAGAGGTCGGTGTTCGACAATCATCCTCTTCCTTTCGAATAATTGGTTCACTATTATCATCGTTCTCCTTGAGACCTTGTGGCGGTTGTTGGTGATCATGAAATACTGATAGAACTTGGTGTTGATCTGAAGCTTTATGATCTTCAGCCATGGAAAGTGGAGTGGAGAGTTTATGGGGCACGAAATAAAGGAACTAGCTAGTTTGGGGGAAGAGGTTTTGAAAAGGTTGCCATAATTTGTAGAGAGAGGTGGAGAGAATTTGACAATTTGTTGTGTTGTATCTTATCTTCTAAAAGGTATATCTACTCTCTCGATAGCACCAGCTTGGATTGTATTTTTTTGCCTACATAGGCCTGACACTCTCTCACTCATTTTAAGCTATGAAAGCCTCCTTTTTAGAATATTTCCATATACAACCAAAAATATTGAAACTTCGACTTAAATATACCTCATCACTTTCACTCTCTACTGATATGTATGTAGCCATCACATTTCTACATTAACCTCTATCATATTTGAGACCCATACATCTTGTGTTTAGTACTATCTAGTTATAAAAATGTCTATTATCTCCACTTGTGTGGATGTGGATGTGCAGTACTTCCGTTCACTTGATCAATGTTTTGACTTTGTTTTTAGTTTTTTTTTCCTTCTTTCAAGTCCTTGATTCCATTTTCGATAGGTAGAGTTTATCTCGTCATGGCATGTGAAATTACTGTTTTAGGTTTTAGAGTTGAACCCCCAAGTCTTGAGAACAAAGTGTTTTGACTATTTTTACCCTATTATATGCAAAGAGAAGTATTAGTAGATAGAGTAGATAGAGCCGGTCCTGAATTTTTTAGGGTCCAGGGTATATGTAAAAAATTAGGCCAGTAGATATATAATATTTTTTTTTCACTTAAGTTTTAGACTCACTCTCATTTTCCAATCAAGATTTAACTTATTCAAATGAACTAAAAACTTAACATTCAAGACAAATAATTTTTATAAATTCAAATTTCAATATATAAAAAGCTAAAATAAGAGGCTACGCTTGATACATTCAAATCTAATGCATAAACAAGATAAATACTTGTGATAATTCAATCATTTCTTTTTCTTTTTGGCTTCCAGATTGTTGTTTTTTAAAGAATCATTGCTACTTGAAATCAGAAACAGTACAAGGAAATCCAATGAAATTTTAATACTTCAAATAATAAATAAAGAACAACATAACTTGGAATTTGAGAAATCCCCTCCGCAATAACAAACTTAAAACTTCCAAATTTGCAATCAATTAGAGTTTAAAAGAATTGAAACACCCCATGTTACTTTTTTTTAAAAAAATATTTAATAAATATATAATAAATATAATACATCTCTTTATAAAATATAAAATAAAAACATTTTGGACCCCCCCCCCGGTACAGTGGGCCCAAGGCAGTTGCACTGACTCCCCCAATCTAGGTTCGAACACTGTTAGTAGATCAAGAGTTAACTAATAACGTTGTTGTAAGGTCTCATAACCTACAATCATGTCATCCACTTATATTATAATGAATAAATTAGGTCTTATAAAATAAAAACATTTTGGACCCCCCCCCCGGTACAGTGGGCCCAAGGCAGTTGCACTGACTCCCCCGATCTAGGTTCTGTTAGTAGATCAAGAGTTAACTAATAACGTTGTTGTAAGGTCTCATAACCTATAATCATGTCATCCACTTATATTATAATGAATAAATTAGGTAGTAATGTGACCATCCGACTCAAAAATATATCCCATATACATGTAGGTGTTTTCTATAGATTTTGTTTCTAGATTATTTCTTACAATATTGAAGCTGGTTTGTGAGGATGTCATGGATATGTATGCAGTATCCTTTTGTCCACAGTAGGGGACCCACATCTTGATCTCTATTCAAATTTCATATAATTTCTCTATCAATGTCTCTCCCTCTCCCCTTGTCTGTATGCACACCAACGTGCTTAGCCGCATTGGATACCTTCTTGGACGTGGATTTTCACCTGACGGGGACATAAGGAATATTTCCTCAGCCTCTTACATATTCCACTGAACAAATAATCAACAGTTCCTTTTTCTTAGTTTACCAAACAATTAAAATATATTACAGGTTGGGTTCCCATCGTACACCATTATTCTTAGGTTTTCTGTAGTTTTACAGCCACAATCGTAGCATTCTTAGGTTTTCTGTAGTTCTACAGCCACAATCGTACAATTTACATATATATGCTCTGAAGTAGTAAGGCCAGGATACTTTTGAGCAATTTCCGTTTTTGTTCTCAATTCGCAATTTGTTTTCTTTCTTTTTCTGTGAACAAGAATCGTATGATATCATTTATTTACAACATGATAAATGAGAGTTTGGGGTATAATTTATTTTATGTAAACCCCAAGGCCCAATTTGGTTTATGGAAGAAGAGGCTCGGGAATGCTTTCCCATGTTTTGGTAAGTCCATGTATAAGAAATCGTTGTCTTACATATGGAAAAGTATGGGGAAAGTGAAGTCTTCATCCCACCTTGAGTTTTGTTCTCCTCATTATGGGAAAGTTTGGGAAAATAAGCGACATTAAATACACATTTTTTATGACCATATTATTCCCATTAATAATTTAGAATTACAATATAGCATTAAATACATTCTTTTTTTATTTGATTTCATATGGGTATAATTGGTAAATTAAACAAACTTTGTTTTACATTCCTACACAAACCAAACATGTGGAAGGAAAGAAAGTGGTATTTCTTGATTACTGTCCCAT
This sequence comes from Prunus fruticosa, assembly GCA_018703695.1. NCBI lineage: Eukaryota > Viridiplantae > Streptophyta > Magnoliopsida > Rosales > Rosaceae > Prunus > Prunus fruticosa. Next base: position 12,384,047 of record CM031922.1, read on the forward strand.
GATTACCAAACATGGGAAATGAATTTCCATTTCACATCTCTTAGGAAATGCCATATGAGAATTGATTTTCCTTCAAATTCATTCAGTGAACCAAACGAGGCTCAAATGTCAACTGACTAATATGGACATGGTAGAATCAATAAAATAAAATATACAATACTTTCTTTCTTTTTTTTTTTTTTTACTGGAAAAGATTCAATACTTCTTAAGGGTTTTTAAATAGCATTTGACAATAGTATACATAAGCAATTTTTTTTTTAAAATGTGAACAATGTTGTTTACCTAATGCCGTTTGGAATTAAAACTAATACCATATAGTATTTGGCCTAGTTTTGTCATCATGGCTAGAACATTCACAACAAGGATCTCAGTCACATAAAAACATGTGTGCTACAGTTCCAGTTACCTTTCCCTTTAATTTAGTAGAATAATGCTTCAATAACTCTGGACGACCCTAGGATCCCCAACCCCTACTCCATATGGCCATATATATAATTAATGTTTTGCCACATTGTTTATTGTTGACCACATCATCTTTGCGGCCAACTAAGATGTTTATTTTTAATAAAATAATCAAGGGCCTAGATTTTGGGAACAAAGTCATCTTTCTTTGGTGTGAGTGCTATGCATAGCGTGCCATTTGCCAAGATCGTTGAGGACCGTGAGAGCTAAGAGAGTGATACAGTGGTGTGCGCCTTGGATCTGACTTTGTCAAATAATTTGGGCCGAATTAGGAATGATTTCTCAATTGTTGGGTCCTTAGTCTTGGTAACAACACTACTTGTGTTGCGTCAGGTTGGGTGCTTGAGACTATTGTGCTCGGTGCGGTCGTGCTCAGTTGTCAAATGACTCTCAAGTACTCTTTGAATCAAAATGAAAAACACAAACTAAAATGAGAGAGAGATGAATCATATGGTGCTCAAACAAAAAATCTGAAGAACAGAGTTGTTTGTTGATATATTTAATGGACGATTACAATGTTGGTGCTCAAGAACTTTGAACAAGCTTCAGAGTTCTTGGTGATATGCTGCGTTGAATGCTAGGAAAGCAATAAAATTTATCTAAGTCTAGTTTAGGGAATACATTGAACAACATTTCAGCTTAGTTTTTTTTCGTTGAGAGATTGGATGTTTGAAAATGAAAACTGTTCTACTATTTAAAGGCAAAAAATTTCGTCTTCAGGAGGTGCCGAGACTTGAGGCCACTGCCCAAACCTTTTGTTTAAGACACCTCTTACCATCACATCGTGCCTCGGTCACAAGTATCGATGTACTTACATGCCCTCTTTTTGAGTTCTGAGGCTTCTATTATCTGATCAATTCAAGTTCTGAGAAGTATGTTAGTATGAAAATTGTATTGGCATTTTCTAAACTCTAGCATAGGTCGGGAATTAGGGTGTGAATATCTTTTACTAGAAGTTTTGGCGCAACACATTCAATCCCAGATTTTCGAAGTATGACTTGATCGATATGAGGAACTTGATTTCAGGTAAATCATGACATAATCATGCATTCATTATAGGATTCCTAGCTGGAGTTATTTTCACCCAACTGCTTTTATATTAGTCCTGTTTTAATAGAATTAGATTTGATCTCTTGAGATTACTTTCCTAGTTGGACCTTATTTTGATTTAAATTAAAATATTATCTTTCATCTTTGACTTGGAAGGCACATTGTTCTATTGGTTTCATTGATTCATCTGGATAGATATTCTTTCCTTCTATAACAATTGGTTGTAGTGGAAGTCATCTTTAAGAGTGCATAAGCTGACGAAATTGAACAGGATTCTTAGAGAATCAAATTTCATTAATGGCAAGATATCGATCTCTTGGCTTTATGCATTTATCTTGGAAAAAGGAGAACATGGCGTGCTTCTTTGTTTGAAGACAAAACTTTTACATATTTTGTTTGAGCATCCAAAATTCATAAGAAAGATGTTGTGCATAACTTTGAAATAAGTTATCAAGTGTTCCATGTTTACTTGGTGATTTATAAAATACTTTCATCATTCTTATTGCATTCATTTGCATGTTCGGTGACTCATACGGTTGAGGGAACTAAGACCGTGGTGGCGGTTTTTCTCCGACAAGCCTGAAGCAATCGTGACCAGTATTGCGTTCAACATAAGGAGTATCGAAAGATCATCCCGTGACAGAAGTTGAGCTATGAAGAATTCGGTAAACATTATCTAGAATGTGTTTAGGATAAGTGTGTGAGTACTTTTTGTAATCATCGTTCTATAGTGGATTTGTTTTGGATTGAGGATTCTTATGGAATTTCCCCAGAGGTGGAGTTTTACCACATAAAATTATTTTTTGCGTGTTCCTTTATTTTATGCTCTGCACGTTTCAAGATTAATAAATCATATCAATCATGCTATTAAAGTTTATTTTTATTTATTGATTATAATTTTAAATTGGCATATTCACCCCCCTCTAGGCATTCTTAGTCATCCTATATGAAATTTCAATGTAGCTCGACATCCCATCATTCCTTACGCTCTCTTGTGTGGCGCTCTTCTCAAGGTACTGCAAGTGAAATCCACTGTCACCGCTCGTGCTTTTTCCTCGACCGAGGAACAAATGTTGAGCTTTGACTTTGGTTAAATCTTTGTCATGTCTTACGTAGGGGAGGACGCACGTTGGGACAAGAGGGGTCAGATGACCCCTTGGAAGGTTGGAAAGTTGGCAAAGGACTCCATGAACGCCCCCTTAGATAGCTGCTGGACGACCCCTTGTATGCACACCAAGTGCTTGACTAAAGTCCCAGGACATTGCTTCCTTTACCTGTGATGTGTGTTGCCCATGCTGCGCGTCTTTTTTTCTTTTTAAAACGAGCCTTGCCAAACGACGTCGTTTGGTCCAGGTTATAAAAATTTATTTTTAAAAAAAAAAAACACACAGCATCACTTACCCACTCGACTCTGCACAACACCTCCAAACCCTTCAGTTCCAATTTCACAGCTCTTCCCACCCTCTCAAACCCTAACATCCCAGCCTCCATCAACTCTTCGTCGATGGCCCAAGTGCCAATCACCACCACCTTGTGTCGCCGTCCGCTGCCCTTTTTTTCAACTACACAAGCAGGGCAAAATTTATATTAATAAATTTATAGTGATAATATATATTGTTGATATTTTTTTTTTTGTAATGAAATTTATGGATATGAATCATATTGATGGATAATGTAGATTGATTGAGTTTATGTTTGATTGATAATATGAATTGATTGAGTATATTGAATATTGATTGATATTTGATATGATAATTTGGTATATTGAATATTGATTGATGTGGTATATTGAATATTGAGAGTGGGTTATTGAGATTTTTATATTCATATGATAATTTGGATAAAAATTAATGATTGATTGAATTAATTAATTTGTAGATTTATGGAAGAATTCTATAAAAGAAAATTATCTACGAATAGTCCTTCTCCGTCTAATCGGGTAGTTCAAATACAAGACCAATTGAAGTAGATGAGATATTAGCTAATCTTCAGGCAAATTGGTCGTGGACAATTGCAACTTGTATTATTGGTTTTGTTATGAATTATGAATGAAAGTACTATTTTTCTATTTTTTAGCATTATTTTCTTTGTAGAAAAATTTCGAACTTTTACACTAAGCTCCCGTGGCCACATAATCTTGGATCCGCCACTGGTCTGACGGTTTGGGTTGGGCCTCCCCTTTAGTGCATGTGCCGAGATTGTTGTTCAATGAGTCTTGGGCCGAATGGACCTTCAGTCAATTTTAACTTTGGACATGGGTTAGACCTGGGCCGAGTTTGTTGTTTTCACGTTCATGGGCTTCCTAGGTCTGATTTCAAATTTTGCTTTGGGCTTTGAACACTTTTATCTCTAAACCCAAAAACCTTGGCTCAAATGGGTCTTTGCCACGTCATTTCTCTTTGTGAGGCCAAGAAGAAAACATTTGGGTGTAAACACTTATAAAGTGATTGCTACCATTCTAAGCTGAAGTAATGCAAGACAATAAAGGGGTCGATTATATTACGCTATAGTTCTCGCTGTGTCAATTGGCATCAGAGTTTGGTTATTGTCATTTTTGGAAACTGTTTAGCTTGCTCAATGGAAAATCAACTATGACATATTTGCACCCATGATAGATGTGTGAAGAAGCTTTTTGGGACACAATGAACGATATGGCTGCATATATGGTGTTTTGTTGATATTAGATGCTGAGGAATTTCACAGGACGTTTCTACATAGAAGTTTTATCAACTAGATCTCGGATGTAGAACAACTCTTTGAGAATATGGTTCTCGTTTTAATTGAAGGCTAGTTCAATGGTGGAATCATATATGATATATAGAGAACCAGACAACAACAATGCATGTCGGTCGATAGTCGAGACATAGAGGAAGATGATGGAACTTCTTTTTTTATTATAGAAAACAATTAAAACGTTGCCAAATTAATTTTTCCGAGTCAACAACAATGCATGCCATACATTTTTAGGGTCTTGATTTAGAGGCGAGGATTTGTTTCCTTGTGTTTGGTTCATGCCGTGAATTTTTTATAAAGATTACGCTATTGTTCCTGCTTTTCACATTTAAATTTCAGATGATTTTCTTGTTATCTTTTGTACTCTTTTAAGGTGCTTTTATTTTCTAGAATATCTACTCCAATAAAAAAAAGGTCAACTTAAAAAAATTTGGGTCGATATTTTCATGATGGGCCTTTTTAAACATGAGCTTTTAGTGTTAGGTAAGAATTCTGTAGTGTTATGGTCTTCCTACTTTACTATTGAATTTTTAAAAAAAAAAAAATTATGTGGGCTTGATCTGATTACTCTTCAGGAGGGCTAAGTTCCATATTGTAATTTGTAAGTTGTCAATTTTGGCTAATCAGTGGTTTTGAAGGGGATTGGTATCTTTTTTATTTTTTTAAATTTGTTTTTAAATCGTTTGGTTTATATTTTTGCTCAAAATTACAAATTCACCCTTAAAACTAATGGCAAATTCAAAGAATGTCGAAAAAAAATGACGGTGCGCCTTACATATTGGCTATTTTTTATATAATTTACAGCGCCAATTAAGAACAGAAAAATTATTTGATCCAAAAAAAGAAAAGGATAGAAAAATTGTGAGGGAAAATTAATATTATTGTAATAGTTTATGGGGCAAAGTAACAATTTACTCATTTCCAGGATTGAATTGTGTTGTTCAAGCAATAAAAATCATAACTATTCCAATTGGTATTAATAATATGTAACATGTATTTTCAACCACTTGTGATGAAATACCACGTATTACGTACATTATTGGCAAAAAACAAATTATTACATACAATACATTGAATAAAAAATAATTCATATGACATGTATTTTTTTTTATCTGACCACAAAAATAAAAATAAAAAAGGCTGAGCTTTTGTTTCTTTATACATATAAAACGGTTCATGTGTATCTGGATGCCATTTACACCTTGCATGTTTCAAATATTAATGCAGCATTATTGCACCCAAAAGCCAACCCAAACCCAATTAAAAAGTGCTTAAACCCAACTTTAATTCCTTTTAAAACCCCATAAAGACAGCTTCCCCATGTTTAGGACACATGGAGCCTGTGAGGAATGAGCTGGCTAAGCAAGTTCTAGGAAACACTAATTATGTAATTAGGGCCCTAAAGGTGCCCTATGAGGTATGCCTTTCCTTCTCCTTGAATTTGAATGATGAGGTGGAGTTGGAGTGTTTTGGTACATGTCTTGTTGCATTCCTTGAGGCAATTGATCTTCTAACTCTTTTGATGGCAATCTTATTTCTATTCCTTCCCTTCTTCCCTCCTCTTCTTCTTTCTTTGCGCTCAAGATAAAGCTTGCTTCCCCATTCTTCTTTAGTCCCACAAGCTAATGTTTAAAGAATGAGATATTGGATTAATTGCTAAGATATTACCATTTAATAATGAGTCAGCATCATCAACTAAATTACAAAATATACCAACATTTTGATTTTGATTTAACAACATGATTTAATTTTCGTTCATCAGATTTGAACACAGGGGATGGAGACTAATGCGAACTAAATGGTTGTCGATTGGCACATGCCGCCAACATTGTGATTTTGACGCACATTTTAATGACAATGACTTCCCACACAAAATTAAATCAGAAAACTAAAGAGATTGAGATCTAACCTTGCATCCCAATGAACAAAAACGTAAGGGGTCCAAGAGACTTCTCGCACATACTTCACAGATATGTGAGCTCCCTTTAACGGCATTTTTAGGCTGAGGCCTCTCATTCAAAAACAGCACTCTCGCACTGTTTATCACATACGTCTGAACTCCATTGATGTCTAGGACCTTCTGAATCTCAGACACCCTTACAACATCATGATAAGATGACCGCCTGATCTGCATTGTAATTTTCACATCCCATGATGAAAAAAAAAATTACACAAAATTAATTACACAAAAAGAAAAAGAAAAAGAAAATCTGGTGGAATTAATTACCTGAATTACTTGGTGATCTTTGTGTCTTGATGATCTGCAGTAAAAGCAAAATGCGCCATTGTTGCAATCTAAGCAGTACATGTTGCATTCGCTTCTGGGGGCATCTTTGTGTGATGGACAGAAGGAGAAGAAGGCTGTTGATAGCAATGATTCAAGCCATGGAGGCACCAACATGGCCGCCTGTTTGGGAGGCAAGAAAATCGAAATGGCGTGAGCCGAGAAAATAATCAAGAGAACAATGCTAGGCAGATTTAGCCTTCACTGCCGCATTAACGTTACAAAATATATGAGACTGAGAGAGAAAGAAAGAAAGAAAGAAAAGAAAAAAGGGTACAAAAGAATTTGAAAGAGTAACATAAGTTTTATCAGCAGAATGAAAAAGGACAAAACTAGAGCATACCATTTGTTACGGCTTAGCTTGCTTTGCTTTCTCTTGTTTAATGCTTGGATTGAGTCATATCTTGATCATGAGACCAAAGTGGCACGCAGAAAAGGACAAGATAGCTGTAACGAACGGTTGAGATGAGAGGATGGTGGGTTGGGAGGGAGGGTTTGGACCGTTGGATTTAGAGAGAGAGAAGGGTTTGTATTATTGTATTAATTGGGGGTTACGAAAACACTTTTGATTGTCTTGAGTTGCGTCTCTTTGGAGAAGCCCAGAGTCAGCAGGAAAGCACCAAAGCAAGTAGAGGTTTGCAAGGTTGCGTTTGGGCGGGGAAGAAGGCTTTTCCTATTTATGAAAGGAAAATTGGAAACTACGACAAAGCTACATGAATTCCACGTGCAATTAGGAACCAAGTGGCTTTCAGGTTTTCCAATCAGACCAATGCATTTTTATTTTTCTCTTTCTTTTTGCTTTGTGATTAGATATGTCATATCATAATCATATTGTCAACCAATTAGTCATGTGGGAATTTATTTTTTTCCCCCAAAATATTATTTGTTTTGATCAGACCACTCAGGACCCAGAATATATGGATCGAATTAATAAAAAAAGAATTAGTATTGTATGAGGTCATGTATATTATTTCTTTTTTGTCTTTAGCTATAGAAAAATATTTATGGAATTTATTCTTGTATGATAGTCCAATTTATACATAAGAAAATTCAAAAAATATATATATAAAAAAACTTTTGGGAGAGTGATCGAAACAAAATTGTAGACACTATATATGACTTTAAACTCTTGTATCCAAAACATAATTGATTAGTCACTCCTTTCGGCAGTAGATACCCTTGGATCTCACTTTAAAAAAAAACATAATTGATGAGTGCATTGTGCGAGCCTCTTTCTTTAGTGTCTGGACTCAATATTGTTTCTTCAGTTTCTCCTTTTGTTATATGTTTTCAAATCAAGTTCTACACTGCTATATCATTATATCCAGTCGGTGAGTAAGAAGTATACATCTTGAAATCACTTTTTATAATGTTTTATTTTTGTTGTAGTTCAACTTTGGAGACAACCTTAAAGGGATGCAGTAGTGTCTTCGTCAGGGTTGAAGGGTAAGACCTTCAACAAGAGGGCATGGCTTGAAAAAGGAAGGGGAAGAAGCAATTGTCAAGACTTTGACACTGATATGGTACCGGTCGAAGGCTTTTCGATGCTTTGAGTCAGCTAAGTAGGAGATAAAGGATAATTTTAGCATAATAACAGTAATATTTAGGATTAATTACAATTCATTTTGGGAGCTTGTGCCCTTTTATAGACAAAAGAGTGAGGGATGTTGGCACAACTTTTCGAATGTGGGACTTTGATGAATTACTATGGTGATGACACATATCCAAAGTTGGCGCGACAACCTTGGCTTTTGGTGAAGGGCCTTTGGCAGTCCGGCATCTGATCGAAGTAGGGTGTTCTTTCTGCAATGTGTTAATCTGTGGGGTTTAGTGTTTCTGATTAATCACTTAACAATTAATCCAGTTTTGCTAAGGCTTAATAAGAACAAAGATTGTTTTGGGTATGTTAACTCTTCTTATTAATTCATGCAGTTTTGTTCAAGTCGATAATGGTTAATCAATGACTTTCACCTTTCATTGAATTTGTGATTGCTAATAAGCTTTTGGTTTTTGTTTCATATTTGTAAAGGATAAGGTAAAAGAAAGAAGAAAAATAGCATTGGTTCATTGATTCACTTGAATAAGGTTATTCTCAAAAGTTTTATTAGGAGTTTTGTTACAAGTATAGCTATGCCATTCAGTTTTGATATGCAAAATCAGTGGGAGTTGAGTTATGTTCCACTAATTTCATTGTTTTCTTGAAGACTGTTCAATTATTTTGTTTATTGTTGTTTGGTTAAATTCTTTTAATAAATTATGTAACTTCAGTTTTATGTTTATTATTCTTGACAAATGAATCCAGTTACATGTCATCATGCAGTATAGCTAGGCTAGCTACATAAGACATGAATTCATGGCAGCGTCGTCCAGGAGAGATCTTGGCAATCTCTTAAGGAAGGGCTTAAGAATGACATGACATTTTCATAACACTTTCAATTTGTCATGGTCATTCTGTTGTTTCAATCTTGACGGAAGCCTTATGTGATTTTCGAGTGTGATAAGTGTAATTATAAAGACCTTGAAGTATTGGATATTTAATCAGTCTTGATAGTTCCTTATCATTCTCCATTATTGGCAGTGGGTTGGAGGGAATTTTGATTTAGTTAAGCTCCACAAGGCCTTAAAGTGATGATTACAAGTTCTCATAGTGATTAGTCGACCAAGTTGGAGATTGTAAGACTATTTCTTGTCTTACACGTCCTATTACTCTAGGGTTCTTGAGACTTCTTTTAATCAGGAAATTAACTAATAGCCAATCAGATAGCCTTGCAAACGTGTAGTACAAGTTAAGGATACTTCCCTACTATATATGGACTGATATAACTTAACCTAATCTTAGTTTCTTGATGTGAAAAACTCCTACACAAATGCATATGAATACAAGTGTCCATTCTCAACCGATCAATGTAACCTACACTAAAGTATTCACTCCATCTAAAATGAGTGTGTGAGGGATTAAACTGAGGAGAAGTGCTCTTGAATGTTCTTGATATTTCAACAACTCTAATGGAAGACCAAAAAATATGTGTTCTACTTATGTGCAGCCAATATAGTTTACATGTTATGCTTGCAGAGGTGGTTTGTTGCCCCCTTTCCAACTCCTAGTATGCTTTGGTGTTTGAGGGCCAAGGAACATCATAAAGCCTGCTTATGATATGAGCCTGCTTTATATCTTTTCGGGAAAAAGATCAAAAAATATTCTGGGCTTGAGCCATCCTTTGAGGCTAGATTTGGGCCCCCATGAAAGTCTCCTAAGCAAGCCCACATATGATTAAAACGATTTTAAGTCAAATATTTTAGTTAACTACTAAACACATGTGCTGGCACAACCTGGAAAATGGAGGGCATTTTCACACACACACAATACAAATTATATTTGGATTTTGGCAATGTTGCCGAGAGACTCAACATATTTCACCTCACATTATCTGTCCTCTACGTGGACAGCTTACTCGACATAGTGCAAAAGGGCTCAAGTAGGACCATGTGTTTGTTTGAACACCAATATATACATCAGCAGTTTAGAAATTTAATTATGTCAATAATTAGCATCTTCTCGGTCATTTATTTATTTATTATTATATTCCTTCCCATTTCAGCGAAATCCTCCAACGAAAACACCAATTCTCGTTCGGGAAATGGTTGCATTACGGTTGTATATAAATTCTCTTTTTGTCTGTTTCTCACAACATACATGTGAATTCCACCACATAATGATGAATTCTACATTTCTATAGTAAAAGAAACGTTACATATATAACCGATACATACAATAATTTTATAGCATGTGACACGACGGGTAAAACCTATGGACAATGTATAGGCTTAAAATGCTCAATTGTTTTGCTTAACCCAGTTGGTTTTCGAAATTGATACCCTTGTAACTCTTACGCGTGGGTGCAAAATTTCCCCCTAAGTCACCGAAACTTTGTTTGCTTCTGCCACTTGAAAATCCACGATAGTGTCATTTACGTAAAGGAGTGGTCCGAAAGGTCCATGTGCCTTAGCCAAATTTCTGTGGTTGCTGCACTAGTGATGTTTCACCATACAATTTTCTTGAGTGGAAACTAGCTGTGATTATAAAACCTGCCCAGGCAGCCCTTCTATAGAAAGTCCTAGATTTGGCATAATGCACATGGCTGAGAACAATTCCCTCAATTTTTATTTTATTTTTTATGAAATACTAGTCTCTCTCCACACATTTCCGCGCCTGTAAGAAGCTTTTTTTAAAAAAAATTTAATTTATTTTAGAATTAAAAAAGATAATGGTAGTTGTGTTCCATAAAAGTAGAATTATTTATCTGATTTATCTTTTAATTTTAATTTTTTTAATATGAAAAGTGTAAATTTACCATATTATCATCATTTAATTAATAATTTGAATTCTTAATGTTTGTATTAATCAAGGGCATTTTCTAGTATTATGAATGTTTTACCATTCTTTGCATTTTACTTTATATATATAGATAATTTCTTCACACAAGAGGCTTGTAGTTTAAGTAATTAATAGCATTTACTTATTCACTCGAGATTCTAAATTTGATTCTTCCTTTTTCTAATATCGTTCGTATAAAATAAAATAAAAATACAATCTCCTCACCCTTTTCTTCTTCAGGAAAGGATGCTCGAGATCCTAAGTTTGATTCCCCCTTTTTTCTAATCCGCTTGTATAAAATTGAAAGAAAGAAAAAAATCTCCTCACCTTTTTCTTCTTTGGAAAAGGATGGTTCGCATGCGAGTGTGCTTCTCATATATAAATGTGTGGTTCAACATGAAATACGCCAAGGTATATTGTCCAAATTCCAATAAACGAGCTAGCTATTGTTGGATATGCATATGCAGCCCTTACGGATTTTTAAATTGTTTTTAAAAACAATTGTCGTCTACCTTTTGGTTATTTTTCCCTTTATTTAGTTCAATTTGTCAAGAACATTGCCCTGACACGGTTCCAAGGAAAATAGATGTCAATTTGATTGAGACTTCCTATTTTAAACATGTCAACCATCTTACAATTTGCAGCTACAGGCCAAATTAATTTGTTTTGTACTGTTGGCAATAAGTCATTTGCAACCTTGGGGAAGCTGTTCTATTGTTGGGTAAAAGGTGCAACAATAAAGTTCAAGCTTTGCCAAGGGCACATGGATTTCAACGTCAACTTCTGCCCTTTATATTAATATTATTCAACCTTAGCCTAAAAGTTGAGTGCAAAATTACAAAAGCTGAGTGCAAAATTACAAAAGCATAGGATATAATAACATTCATATGAATTCAATCAAACCCACAGACACTTGGTGAAAACTTTGTGATTACCAAAACGTGTGTGCACTAAAAGTTTCCTCTTATATAGAAAAGATACGGCTTGCCTCATTTGTATGAAAATTCTTATGGTTCGTGGAAATACGGTTTAACACATATATAAAATAATTTGTTAAAAACACATAAAGAACAATTTCTGTAATCATATCACACTATTTTTGGTAGGAATATAAGAGCTTCTACTTATATAAAAAGAAAGAAAGTATAACACGAAATGTTAATATCTACAATCTTCTTTTAAATGGATTTGGGGCCACGCCATAAATTCAGATAGAATTGCAATATCTTTCTACACTAAGAAACAAAACCAAAACTGCCTTCTTGCAACAAAAAAAACAAAACTATAACAGTTTCTCTTTCTTTCTTTTCTTTTTTCTTCTTCTATGCAGCAAAAAAACAAAACAAAAGACGAAGCTAATAAGATCTTTTTTTTTTGCATAATTTCTGACAGGTAACGGCTGAGTCACATTTTCTTTTGGTGGTGTGCATGTAATGTGATCTTGGAAAACTCCTCATCATTTATATTTTGCATCTTCCTCCTCTGTTTGAAGGTATAATCGTCTGACATATTCATTGGATAAGATCACCAGGGACGGATCTACCATACAGCCCATGCGGATTTTTTTTATATATGTAATGCCATGTAATATCTTAAGAGAAAAAAAATTAATGAAAATAGCCCATGCCAAAATTTAAAGCACAGCCCAGCGGCAGCCCACAGCATAGCTCATCCTTACACTCTCCTCTCTTCTCTCTCTCTATTTTTTTATTCTTTTCCTTACACTCTCCTCTCTCCTCTCTCCTTTTTTTATTCTTTTCATTCTCTCCTCTCTCTCTCTCTCTTTTTTTCCGTTGTTTTCCTTCTCTCTTCTCTCCCTCTTTTTTTTTTCTTCTTTCTTTTCCTTCTCTCATCCCTCCTCCTCTCTCTTTTTTCCGTTCTTTTTCTTCCATCTTCTCTCCTCTCGCTCTTCTTCTCTCCCTGTCTTGCACAAAGATAACTATTTTAGAAATTATGAAACATGATTGATAGGGCTATAGAGCTCGAGGTGGAAAGCTAAACATGGATGTCATAATCAACGTTTATACAAGGAAATAAGAGGAGAAATGAGGTCACAACTGGTTTTTTAAAAACAAATCCTAGCTCCGCCAATTTTCTTCCTTCCTATTTCTCTCGAAATAAATCTGGTTTTTTAAAAATTATTGTAGTCCCTATTTTATCTTTCTTTTTAATGTAAAATATTTGTTTTTTCTATTTTTTTCTTTTAATTTTTCTTTTGGTTTTTATTTTAGTTTTTGTATTTGTAGATATAAATGCATTTGAGGGTAAGACTTATTACGTCTCATCTCACTATGTATTTTTTTTTAATGTTTATTAATGAAATTCACTCGTTTCATCAAGTTTGTTATATAAGTTTTGCCCGGTCGTGCCGTCGAATTTTATTGTAAGGTAAATCCAGCCCATGCCATTTTGAATTCCTGGATCCGTCCCTGAAGATCACGATAAAATAAAAATAGTATAAATTAACGATTATATATTGAGATTTATATAATTTCTAGCAACATGGCCTCAATATAAATATGTGAAATATTCAAATATATATATATCCAAATTTGTCATAGGCAGTGGTGGAGCTAGAGTTCAAGAGGAGGAGGGGCCCTGCACTGTAAAGGAGAGGGGAAGCATGATTTCTCTTCCAGAAAAAGAGGCATAATAGGCGAGAAAATAAGGGGAAAGAACTTGGGAGGGCAATCATGGTCCTTAATTAGGTGGCTCTCCCCCTAGTCATAGGCCAAAAATTGTTGTTCATACCGCCTTTATTGACTATATACAGGTCTGGTAAGGATCTAGACCTAATAGTTTCCTCGTTCACTAAAGAAGTCTAAGTGTTGAATTGGTCAATGTTATTCATTACGACATAACCTTCTGATATTTTGATAAATGTCTCAAGTTCGATTTTCCCCTTCGTATTGAAAATAAAAAAAGGATAACAATACCGAATTATCATCTTATAAACAGAACAGAGGTCCCTCCTCCACTACAACTTTCTTCGTTTGAGATAGAAAGTATTTTTGTTATATTAGCAACTAGCTATTGACTTGCACTCCAAGTCAAGAGTTACTTTCCGGGTTCAACTTGGACCAAGATCAAGAAAGAGACCGTTTAAGTTATGGAAGATCAAATCGGGTTATAGCATTCTCAAGGTTAGGTTGGGTCATTATCACGTGCTCTATAAATAGTAAGATTAAGCTAATCAAAATGACTGACAACCTAACCAAAAATAATTTCAGTGTTTCATGATTTTGTAATAGCATTTTTTGTAGTGACTAGCAAGTGATTCTCTCGGTTTCGAAGATTTGTCAAAATTTTATTTAAGCTTTCTAGATCAAGAGAACTTAAAGTTCTTAGTCAATTTAATTCATGGAAAGAACCTGCACCAAGTTTTTCAAGTTTGGTAGTGGAACGAAAGGGTAAGATTAGATAAGAATGTTGAGCCTACATATTTTTAGCAAAAGAGTTTAAAGTTGTTCATATTGTAGTTGAGAAGACACGTACATTCCCTTTTAAGCAATATAATGTAAAAAAAATGTTGGCCTTCTTAGTACATGCGATCGTCTAAACTAGAGGGTGGGGGTTTCTCTCACACACACAACTGATGTTATGGGAGTTTGAACCTGAGACATCCGGTCAATAAGTCAAGGTCTTTTTCTATTGAATTAGACTCGTTGGCTCAATGTCTAAGATTTGAATTTTCATGAAAGGAGAGGAGAAGGACAGAAAAACGAGTGAATCCTCTTCCATAATTAATATTCTACTACAGAACAAACAAATGTATAGTACATCCATGCATATTTTGTTTATTTAATTTATGAGAAGAAACCATACACATTGATAAGGAAAGAAATGTCACACGCTAAATTAAAAGAAATTTACAATTTGATTTTATTATTAGTTGACCGTTTCCAAATCAATTTTGAAACTAAAATAATGATATAAACAATACATGAATCAGCAAATACTGTTGTTTCCTTTGTTATTTCTGTTGCACACAGAGACAAAGTAAGCTTCAGTAATCAGTTTCATAATCCTCCGTCTGTACATATATAAACCTCCTCCTTTTTACTTCTTGTTAAACATTTGCAGCTGGAGAAGTTGGTGTCCAGTCTTTGCTCTCAGAATGGAAAAGCACTCTCTAAGTCTTGTTCTCTCTCTTCTCCTTTTCATACCACTTTTTCATGGAGGCACAGCAGAAGCTGCAGGAACCCAAGATGGATCAGAAGAGTGGGGTTATGTTGAAGTCAGACCAAGTAAGCAATTCAGTCCTAAAATTTATGTTCTTTTTTTGTGTTTTGGCAGAAATGTGAGTGTTCATGGATTTTTGTTGGTTCTTTTTTATTGTAAATTTACACAGAAGCCCACATGTTCTGGTGGCTTTACAGAAGTCCTAACAGAGTTGAAGATCCCTCCAAGCCATGGCCAATCATTCTCTGGCTTCAGGGTGGACCTGTGAGTATATATCTTTATCAAATGATATTAAAATCAAAGAATGAGAAAAACCCAAAAATTTTATACCATTTTTTTTATAGTCGTTTAGAAATATTTAATCTTGTTCTTTGAACAAAAACTAGGGAGCTTCAGGAGTTGGGATTGGGAATTTTGAAGAGGTTGGGCCATTGGACACCAATTTGAACACAAGAAACTCAACATGGTTGCAGAAAGCAGATCTTTTGTTTGTTGTAAGTCAGCCAAAAAACCTCCAAATTCTGTTTTTGGGAGGGGACCAACCAGATTTCAATTACATGAATTTCCATTTCTTTTGTTCTTTTGGGATGATTTAGGACAACCCAGTTGGAGCTGGATTCAGTTTTGTGGAGGACAAATCTCTGTTTGTGAAAAATGATTTGGAGGCAGCCATTGACTTGACCACATTGTTGAAGGAGATATTCAACAGAAATGAAAGCCTGCAAAAAAGTCCTCTGTTTATTGTGGCAGAGTCTTACGGAGGAAAATTTGCAGCCACTCTTGGACTTTCAGCTCTGAAAGCCGTTGAAGCAGGAAAACTAAAACTCAGACTTGGAGGTAATTATAATTAACCAATTCTTGGTCTAATTAAAAATACCAAGATCCAAAAATATGTAATTCTGAATTATTATTTTTTCGGATCTGTTTGTAGGAGTTGCATTGGGAGACAGTTGGATCTCTCCGGAAGATTTTGTGGTACGTTTTTACAGTTCAACTGCTTTGACCGAATAATTTAATTTCTGCATTATGAAGATTTGCACTGTTTAATTCCCAAAATTTCCAATTCTGGGTAATTAAATTAATTATGATTAGTACGATTTTTTGCAATTTGCAGCTTTCATGGGGTCCTCTGCTCAAAGACGTCTCAAGGCTTGATGACAATGGGTTGAAGCAATCAAACAGGTCTATTAATTTTTGTCACATATTGCACCCCACGCAATATGTAATAATTGGTATGAGAAAATGATGGATTTAAGAGATTTTCAAATGTCTAAAAAACCCTTTTTAATGAAACAGTGTGGCTCAAAGGATTAAGCAGCAGATTCAGGATGGTCAACTTGTGGAGGCAACCAATTCATGGAGTGAACTTGAGCAAATCATTTCCGCTAACAGCAATTCTGTGGTATATAATATATATTGGTTAATTTTCATATTATTATATTTTTTTGAATATAAGCGGTAGTCTAAACTAGGAGTAGGGGACGAAAATTTCTCACACACACTAACAAAATGCCATGAGGGTTTGAACTTAAGAAGATCATTGGTGTACAAGACGCAATACTCCATTGGCATTAATTTAGTAAATATTTGTGACTTCAATTTAATTACAATTAACATTTTGTGATTTTTTTTTTCTTTCGGCTTTGGGGTATTTGCAGGACTTCTATAATTTTCTGTTGGATTCAGGAATGGATCCAGTTTCATCCTTGGCAACCATTGAAGTATCAAAAGGAATTGCACTTGAGAAATATTCAAGATATCTCAGTTCCTTGAGGTCTTCATCATCAGCAGGAGGTGGTGATGGTGATCTTGATACTTTGTTAAACGGGGTCATTAGAAAGAAGCTTAAGATAATCCCAGATAATGTGACGTGGGTATATTCGACCCTTTTTTAATTTTTTTTGGTACCCGTTTTAGTTTTCAGTCTTCAAAAAATTTATAACTTTATTTGAAAATTATGCATATTTTGTGTGTGTACAGATGGGGAGAGCAGTCCGACTATGCCTTCACAGCAATGACTGGGGATTTTATGAAACCAAGGATTAATGAGGTAATGATTTTACCAGTCCAAAAAACCAAAATTATTGTAGATATAGGTTAATATTATAAATAACTTATCTCTCGCAATATACGCGTGTTTTATACGGTGAAGTTCACATGCATGTTGCGAGACACTGTTGATTATATATAACTTACACATATACAAATTCACCCCATAATTTTGTAGATGGTATATTTACATGTTAGGAAATCAATTTTTTACTACCAAATTTTTGTAAGAATTAGAGTTCGGTTGTTGGAAAGTCATTTTCTTCCCAAATTCAGCCCAAACAAGGGAGCATAAAATTCTGATTTCCTTTTCATCACTTTTGTCTTCTAGGCATTCGACGGAGAAATCGAAGTTTTTTCTTTCTTTCTTTCTAATTATTATTTTTTTCCTAATTTCGAGGACCTTTTCTGCAAAAAAAAAATTAAAATTTGTCTTCACTCTACGATATTTCTTATTTTGAGTCAACTTTTAATTTTTATTTTGTGGCTTGGACAGGTTGATGAACTCCTTGCTAAAGGGGTCAATGTGACAATATACAATGGGCAAGTAAGATTTCTCGAACGTTTTTAAGATTACTATCTTTTTATACAGCAATAGGCAATAGAAAACGGATGCATCCCTTATGGAATACTCTACCTTATGTATAATCTGTAAGGTTACTACCTAAATTAAAAATAATAATAACGTAAAAGAAGCGTAAAGTACATCTGTACCGGTGGAACTTAGCTTGTCGTCTTAAGAGTTATGGGGTTCGGGGTTTAAGAAAATCTGATTCATAGGCTATAATTTGTAATGACATAATTTGGTTGGTAAATGTTGTAGGTTGATGTCATATGTGCAACCAAGGGGACTGAAGCATGGGTTGAAAAGCTCAAGTAAAACCTCTCTCTCTCTCTCTCTCTCTCTCTCTCTCATGTTGGTTTATTTGTGAGTTAAATTGATTTTCCATCTGCTTTTCAGATGGGAAGGACTTCAAAATTATTTGAACAAGAGTAGAAGCCCTCTATTCTGTGGCAATGATAGATCCACCAGAGGGTTCACTAGGTCTTACAAAAACCTACACTTCTATTGGATTCTTGGAGCAGGACATTTTGTAAGTGAAAACTATCCACCAGCACATAAAAATAACTTTTTCTCTGTCTTATCATTGTCCTGTCTTATCATTGATACCTATTATGAACATCATCGCATCGTAGTCACCCTTGCCCAGACTTAGGAAAAGTGAAAGAACAATCATTATTTTGGGAAGGTAAATTATTATTCATGGTTTTTTTCTTTTGGGGTAAATAAAAGATGGGTAAATAATGCTATAAAAATATTGTACAAACCTCAAGATAAGATGTAATAATCCAAGAGAGAGAGAAAAAAACAAAAGAGATTTGATTTCTCTTCCTCGAAGATGAGATGCATGCATTATGCATATCTATAAACCGATACATCATTGGCATGGCAGATAAATATAAATTTAATGCCATAGATATGATGCCATTTTCATAATCATGTCGCTTTAAGATGAAGATGGATTCAAAAGATATGCCATGGCACATGTGAAATGTGAAAAACTTCAATTTTGCTTAAATATATCAATATTCTTTATAATGAAAGCAAATTTGAGGGTACAAATGTAGCAACTAATTTGGCCATGTTGAGTGTACCCTTATGTTGGTGTACCAATAATTTTAGATTTATGTATTGTCAAACTCCTCAAATCTCATAACAATTCATAGAATTTTTTTAATAAATTGCGTAGAAGGACCTCATTATTATGATGAGTACTATGCAAAAGGATAATGCTTGTCTCCTTCCTTCGAAAGAGATATTCCTTCTTGCAAATCACGGGTTGATATATGTGTAAAAATAATTAATAAAAAACACAAAGAAAAACTTCTACACAAATATCATAATGTCATTGACAAGAATTTAGGAATTCTTACTTACAGTAAAAGGAATGAAGTATTTTCCTATACAAAATCACTTGTTGAGATTTCAACTCAGCTACATTGATGAAACCACCATGGCATGATGGAGACAGAGCATGTTAAATGTAACTCTTTACAGAAAAAGCCCCACAAACTGGCCAGCATCAATTTGCTTTGTCCCTCTGATGCTTCCACATGAGAGTGATCTATAAACCACACACGAAAACGACAATCCAAGAGAAAGAAAATAATACCAGACAACACAAGCAACCACAAATGACCCATTAATACCCAGTGAGGTTTTAGGTTGGAAATACCCAAATAATAATGTGTACTCAAATAACACTTCCATGTAAAAATGACTTGTTTTTCTCATAAGGATATTTTTATTTTCTTCCAAATAAGTAATGTTCATTTTGTCATTTTTAAATCATTTCGTAGTTCTTACTCTAAAACAAAAAGAGTTGTGTTATCGTCACACAATCAATACGTAAAGTTAGCAAGATCAGAGTGAAACTCATAATGAATTATGCACTCAATTACAATTTTTGTCGGCTAACGTCAGTTGTGTGTTAGCGCATGATTCACACTACCACTACTCATTCAAACAGAAAAAATGTAACACACTTGAAAGCGAAAGCTCAATTTGGTTTTGGAGGTGTGGGGAAATGGATATCATTATCTCTTCCTCTTGCATAGTGACAATGGAGTTGAAACATTAAATAAAGGAAGTGGAAGAAATAGTACCCTATCTATCCTATTTCTATTACGGGACTGACAGTCCATGCAATCAGCAGAGAAGCCTGTCTGACCAGTCAGTAGCATTGCACCACTCGTGTGTGTTTGGAAGACAAACTGACAGACTCTGACCTGCTCTGCTCAGAGACCATTAAGTTTTTCTTTTTCTTTAAATTTTTTTTTTTTTTGCTGAGTTTTAAGATTTTATAAGCGTTGCGATTTTCACTCGCTTGGGTAATTGAATTGAATCTAATTTGCAGGTACCTGTGGATCAGCCCTGCATTGCATTAAACATGGTGGCTGACCTTACACAATCACCTGCTGCTTCTTCTACGTAGCAAAGAAAAGAAAACAAAAACACAATAATTTGACAGACAGACGGACAGAGACACTACTGTGTGTGTACAACAAGACTGTAGCTTCACTTCTCTACTAGATTAAGCAACAAGAAAGAAACAAAGGATCAGCGAAGGCAGGGTCAAAAAGCAAAACTAATAACCATGTGGAGCACACACAAGCAAATGATACAAAGGGATTAAAAAAAACTGCAAAGGGCAGGGTTTTAGATATTTTTAGTTTTCAGAGGAGGCTGGTGCAGTTTTTATTTTTTATTTTTTATCTTTTTAATTTTCCATTTTTAATTGGTATATGGTTGAACATTTACTCTGATTAGTTGTTTGGTTTTTTTTTTTTCTTAAGAGTAAGATTAGTTGTTTGATTCAAAACAAAAGTGTCCCCTTATTTCATTGAGTTATTAATTATGTTCAACCCTCATCAGAAAATAAGATTTATAGTTCATTATCATATAAATTTCTTAGGAATGAACTTCTTGGGAAACTTCTTGGTTTTTTTTTTTTCATTCTCAGATAAGGTTTCCGCCCATTTAGTCCGCGGATTGAACTTCTTGGGAATGAACTTCTCATGTCTAATCCCATGAGATAAGAATGAAGGATGTTCATTCCCATGTTCGGAAATGTTAGGAAATGGGGATCAGGAAATGTCATTTTATCCCATTCCCATGTTTAGTTTGTGCAGTATTAGGAATGCAAAATTATTCAGTTTTCCAATAATACCCTTAACTTTTTTTTTATTAAAAAGAAAGAAATACAAAGAGTTTTTGGAAGTGTAAAACATGGTATTTTAAAAATAGAACAAGGGTAAGTCAGTCATAAAAATATACATTAAATTCTTTCCCAGGCGGGTGGAAAAATTTCCCAAGCTCAACCAAGGGTATGAAATTCCCTCATACATAAGAAGTCCATACCCATGAGTTCATAATTGCATTCCCAATAGTGCACTTACCAAACATGAGAATACAATTTCAATTCCATGAAAATGCAGTTTCAAACCATTACTAGCTCCTAAACCTTCAACCAAGCGGACACATATCCAATAGACTATTTGTAGTTGATTATCGTTAGTTTAGACTTTAGATTTGTTTTTAAAAACAGTGTCCTTTTTATTTGTTTTCTTTGTTTTTAGACTTTAAATCCACATCTTCAAATTGTGCAGTTGATGACAAGAGGGAGCAAATCATTGATATGGTTTGACAACGTGGCCTCGCTGTGGACATGTAATTTCCTTAGGCCTATGATACCAAAAAGTAGGGTAACATAACCTTTTCTTAATCATTTGTTCAGTTCCACTCCCCTCCCTTTTCTCTCCTTGCTTTTCCTAACGTCATTATCACGTATAATTGATCACTCTCCCTTCTCTCCCCTTCTTAAAATTCTTGTTAATCATTAGGTAGACATCAATAGGTTTTTTTTCTTCTCCTATTGTCCTTGAATAGGCTCATTAGGTATAATCACTCCTTGGTTCACGGAAATGAATTCACGGAAATGAATTGATGGGAAATCAATCTCCATGGAGTTTCCCATGGAAAGGGAAATCAAATCTTTATTTCCCATATTTGGTAACACTAGAAAAATAATTGGTAAATATCATTTTATTTCATTTCTCATATTTGAATAGCACAGGAATTGGAAATATATTTTATTTAGTTTTCCAATTATATCCCTAAATCAGAAAGCATATTAAAAAATGTAATTCATATTTGTCACCGTATTTTAATTGTTAGTAGTGGTACATTGGTCATAAAAAGTTGCAATTAATGCTTATCTTGGTTTCCCATGAGGAGGGAAATCAGTTCCCAAGCTGGATGGAGAACTATATTTTCCCCTATTTTCCCATGAGCCATGAAATCATTTCTCAAGCATGGACTTACCAAACATGGGAAATCAAATAATTTCCCATTTCCAAGCCCCTTTTTCCATGAACCAGATGCAACCTTTGATCAAATATGAATAATGTATCTTTGCCTTTGCAAGGGTACGGGGATCAGGAGAGCTAGAGAGAGATTTTCACAAACTGCATCGAAATTTATACCAATATCGATTCTACAGAGCAAATTCAAAAGCATGCGCTCAAAAGTAGGTAACTGATGAAAACTTTACTAGTTTGAAAGTAAGTCTATGATCCAATTGTATTTTCTTTTCTCTTGATATATCTCCATTATTCCAAGACTCAAGCGATCCAAAAAATACATTTAATCGTCCCTACAAGGGATGGCAATAGATTACACAAACTGAGACACGAGGAAGATATACAACCTGGATCAACATTTACAGTGCATCATGGAGAAAAATTAAAATATACATAGCTCATTGAAAAAATTAAGTGCAAAAGTGAGAGTGACAAGCAACAAGTGTGAGGTTCTATATGATTAAAACCTACCACAGTGATCCAAACTTACATGCTCATTCAATCTTTTCTAGCACTTCCAATCTGGTTTTTCTCTTCCAACCTTTCATAGAGGCAACAAGGTTGACCAACCCAACAATTTGATTTTTTGTGTATTCCTGCAAAGGAAAAGGAAAATATTCATAATGTAAGATAATATATGTGTCCAAAGCCAGAATATGTCCACAGAAATGAAATTTCTTACCGGGTGAGCCCGTGCCCAGTGCACATATTCCGTTTCTGGAAGATAGTATGCCTGATCAAGAGTAGAAAGAGAGTGACAGTTAGTCTGCAGACCCCCATTGGCACAAAAAAGTTCTATTTGTTTATCTCCATAATTTAATCGACATCATTCCATATGATCTTAAATATGCAGTCTAGGGTTGAGCTTACCTTAATGAAGGCTTCAACAATTTGTAAGTGGGGCTTCACGTTCATGGAGACAAAATGTTGGAGGCCATTGATCAAAACCTGAAACGCATAAAGGAGTCCTGAAGTATATTAAGCAGCAAAAGAGGAGAGAAACACTAAAGGAATATTGAAATGCACAAATCCTGCCAAAGTTGAAAAAGAACCTGAAGATCTAATGACATGAGAGCCCGCCCTTCATCCGTACACCTCTTGACACGTGAGAGGCCTTCAATGAGAGTCTGGGAAACAATTTTAAGCCCATATTCTAAGAGGAGGTCTTGAACCTACATGTACAGTATCAAATCAAATTTTTATCCTTAAAATACACGCCTACTTCAGACCATTATATACAATATGAGAACAATGTAACCCTGACTTATTATCTTTTTCCTGGGAAAAAAAAAAAAAGGAACTTTAGATACAGCAGAATGGTATAACAGAACCAAAGGTTTCACATTCCGGCAGAAAAACAATCAAGTCATCCCATCAACCATCCAAACCCATTCCTCACCGCCCGACTCCAATAAATAAAATAATAGACATCCATACCAGCAAGACACAATGAACAAATGGTATTAACATATATTGCACAAAGTAAACATCTCATAATTGACCAAAAAAAACCATCTCATGTAACAGCTATAAAAGTTGGCCATAACCATATAGGAAAAGAGGAGCAATTTCTCAATTTTCTTCTGGTAGCTCCTAGAAAATTTAATTTAACTGCCAATTATTACCTCCTTGCGAATTCCCCCATGAGCAAGCCTTGTTTTATAGTGCTTAAATTCTCCCAACAACAAGTCAACATACCTATTGAAGGCAACAACTCATGTCAGAACACTTAATACTTATCATATGGTACTAGAGAGAGAACATGGAGAAGATAGGCATTCCAGCAAGAATCTGTCACAAATTTGAAACTCTTGCACATACAAATAGACGGACAACACAGTGAAAGACTGACAAGGAAAGAGGAACAGTGTATTCAACCTAAATTGTAAGGCTAAAATAATTTATGGTCAGTGAAAAAACTATTCTCAGACTTCTGAATTTGTAGGAAATGATATATTTAAGCAAGAACCCAAACTCAACATGTCACAAAAATAATTAACTAGAATGCCATAAATAAAATCAAGACCTTCAGAAACATAAGATCTGATATTGAAGAGCCATTAGCATCATTGAAGTTTGATTATCATCCAACATCTAAATTGCAACCACAGAACCATTATTTACAAACACGTAATCCTCATTTAGCATACACATAGATGTTTGATGTGTAAAGAACTAGCTGACCCAAAGAAGGCACAACATGCATAAATAACAAATCTGAAAGATCAACGTCAACAGCATGCTACAAGATCACAAAAATGAAACATGGAAACTTCAAATAAATATAAGATAACATCTAAAGAAACTAACCCATTATGCTCTAGTCCAAGCTCTTTTACTTCCCATTTTGCATTGGCAATCCGATCAACATAACTGCGGAAAATGGCCATCCATAAGAGACTTTATGGTAAATAACATAGATAACCCACCTCCATTACCAAAGACTAAATAATAATAAAAACATAGATAATAGCCCAGAATATGCTAAACCTGAACGAATATCTTACTTGCAAACATATCATAACGGGAGTAAATATATGACAGTTTCCCAATATTGCGCTATTGTTGATCAAAATGGAAACTTTCAACTTTTTTTCTTTGTTTGTTTTGTTTTTGTTTCCATCATATAATTACAACTAGGACTTTGTCTTCACATGGTGAAAAGACAACGTAGAGACCAAGAGAAAAGGGAAATTTGTATTTATAAAAAGATGTTTTCGATTTATCTACAGAAAGGAACACCAATTGGTGAAAAAAAACCCAACCTAGCCATGAATTATCTGGTCTTACCCATTAATATGGAGCAGTTGTCTTGCTGTTGTCCTATGAATGTGCTCTATAAGATCCGGTACAGCATCTACCTGATTGTCATCAAGAAAATTAATGGTTTGTCAAAGACATTTCATTCCTCAACTGAAAAACAAGAAAAGAAAACACCAAAGATAGAAAAACATAGCCAGTAGCCATAGAGCCTGTGCTGGTAATATCTCACAGTGCAGGTATCGTGTACTCCTCACAGCACTCTTTGGAGAAGGCATAGGAGGCTTATGCCTCGCAAACCTTTTTTCTGTGTCCCCAGCCCAAACGATGTCGTTAGGCATGGGGTCCTTGAAAAATTTGAAAAACCGGAGAAATAAGAGGCAGAATTGTCTCGTTTTATTGGCTTTTTACATAGGGATTGCAATTTAAGTTGGATGATCTTGTTGAATATCGTAAGTTTTATGAATGATTATTATGCTTGAATGGGAATCAATATCTTTCTTTAAATTATATTATTAACTACACAAGCATGTCTAGTACAAAAAGAAAATACAAATGTTAAATGGGCATCAACCTGTTCTAGGTGCATAGTATCCATAAGTATCCAGCAAGTGTGCACATGCTTTTGTATTCCAAAATGTGTCTTTTAATTGGCTTCATTTTATGACTGTAAAAAGTGCATTGGCAAGTTTCTAAGAAGCACCAGTTTGCAATCTAAATACAACTCCCTCGTAGAATCATCCATATCACATAGATATTAACTTATGAGAATCAATGGTGATATGAATCATTTCATACTTATATTACATATTCTTAGCAATGCTCATTGAATCATCAAGTATGGCAAGTTAAACTAAGATCACATCACATCATTTCAACAAGTCACCAAACCACCATGAAAACTCCTGAAAAATTCCAACATATAATAACAAAGTAACCTACCAGATGCACATAGAAGTCTTCAACTACAGCACCATTATTCTGAAGAAGCATTGTCTGGAGATGAGCCTTGGATCTATGCAATATTCGAGCAACAAGTGAGATGGTGTCAGCACCTGCGCATCTTTCCTGCAACATAATGGTCGTGCAACTTAAAGCACATTTACATTGCATATGAACTTCAATCCTAATTAAAGAAATGAGACTATTGAACTTCTGGTAACTTCCATGCCATCATGGAATAGCATAATAGAAAATTAAATAAGGAATTTCATTAGATTACGAAATTATATAGCAAAAACGGCAATATTACAAAGCTCCAAACGGGATTTTAAAAAGAATAACTAGATTTATTTCCAAACAGCATTGTAAGTGAAACGTCTTGTATGAGTGTAGCACCAGGACCCATTTATGTTCTGTAGGCCGTATGGTAAACTGGAAATCCGTGTTCCAAAAAGTGTGGACTGCAACTTTTTAACTTTAGGGCATGTAAATAAATGGAAAAGTAAAGCACATCAAACTCAAAAAGCGTTACGGGCTATTTTTCTATCTAAAAGAGGATCGATGAGGACCATAAGATTTTTAATGAATACCTTGAGACCGACGGATGTTCCTGGTGTGTTACCAAAGTTTGTACTGGGAGGACTCATAGGTGTTATGTCTGTGTGTGCAAATGCTGAATTCAAAGATGTGGGTGAAGATGATGGGGCCCTTATCCACTGGTCACAGTCCTGTTGTATTCTGGACAATGCTGTCTTCAGCCGATCTGTGTATTGATAATATTTTCCAGTGCTCATCACAAAGTGAAAGTAGCTGTAATCTACATATCTAAACTAATGCTTTACCATAGGACAATGCAAATAAATAACTGAAAGCTAGAAAAGCAGTAGAGGATCAGATAAAGACGACAATGCAGTATGAAGCAAATATATAAAAATTCACTTACAATTAATAGGGTCAGGTGAGCCTTTTCCACCTGAATTGCTGTTTTGCTGAGCAAATGTTTCAAATACAAAATGAAAAAATACCTCAAACAACTGGCATATCCCCTGCAACAATATACTGAATCAGGAAAATAGACTCATCATAGGTGTTTATCAATAAGCACAACAAGGGAAGGAAAAAAAAGACCGAAGAGAGAAAAAAGGTACACATAAAGTAGAAGATACCTTGAAGAACTCAACGTTAACTATTTCTAACTTCTGCATAAGCCTGGCATATTTATCCATTGACCTGATACGTAAAAGAACACATAGATCAACTGATTATGCATCCATTGAAAATAACATAATTCAGGCTTTTGTATCCAAAAGAGCGAAAAACTATACAGTAGTAAGAGCATTTCACCTTAGAAGACAAATAGATGATCCAGTTTGGGCTATTATATCTTCATCATTATAATGTGAGGATTGATTTCTCCGGAGTTTGGGTTTGGAAATTCGACTTGGGAGTTGACTATCCTCATCAATAAAGTCTGCAAGAAGATCTTCATTTTCTTCTTCCAGAACAGAATTAGCACCATTTGAATGACTTCCATCACTCTTTCGTGGAGAGACCTTATCACCAAGCCTTTCACTAAAATTTCCATCAATTTCACCAGAAATGGCACCATTCCATTTAAGACCTTCTTTGGAAGTATGTGTCTGCTTTAGCAAAAACGGGTTTCCATTTCTAAGCCAATTAGAGAACCCACTTTTCTTCACACCAGTATCAACCAATTTGGTAGACTTGTCAGAATGCAGAACCCTGGCATTAGTTGAGTTACCATCAGATGGAACAATTAGAGGTGCTCCATCACCAAGAAGCCCAGGAAATGTAATTTCTTGTACCGTATCTGGTGGCATTATCAACCAAATTTCTTTTTCCAACACCATTTTAAGCGCCTGAAAAAAAAAAAGTGTCAATTGTCATTATAGGTAAGTGCATCTGGACCGTGTTGTGCGGAGTGTAACACATTTGAATTGTACACAACCGGGGAACACATGTGATTTGACAACCATGGTTGAGCACCAGTGATACACATGCCAACTAAATAGTGTTTTATCTTTAATGTGATGTACATGTTTTGGACAAGTAAAGGAATATAGAATATGGATTAAAAGATTATTGTATGAATGAAACAAACACGCACTGTGTGGTAGCCCACAACTCTAATTGGTCATAAGTTCATAACAATCTATAATTTCTTAACCAGTAAGCAGGTCCCTTCTATAAATAATTAGATAGAACATAAAAAAGGAACAAGAAGAAGATATCAACCATCACATGGCATGGCATAGCAACTATTTGAAGGACAAAGCCTCTGAAGTTAACTTACATATATATTCTGCCGATGAAAAGCTACAAAATAATTTTCACAAACTGCCTTTAACTTCTGCCTGAAGTCAGTAGCTTCAAATCCGCAAAATGCTTCTCCAGCCAAGATGAAGACACTCAGATCTTCATAGTTTTTCAAGAATTGGTGTATACTAGCAGAAGAAACTGAAGCAGAAGAAAGCAAGACTGATACACGAGAAGTTGTAAGTTGCCAAAGATTTTTACGTCCCCTCTGAAGGGTTTGTGAAACAAATGCTGTAGCATCTTTCCGCAGTTGGTACCATGGGGATCCACTTGTTGATGCTGCACTGTCATCCTTCCTAGCCTCATCAACTAAATCGCCAGAACTAGCACACATCAAAGATGCATTTCCAGTAGACTCGACTGAGGAGCTGGTATTTGTAGATTCCTCTATATAAGATGAATCGTGCATTATATCTACAGATTCCAAGAGAGAGCCATTAACTTTTTGGAAAGAGCAAGGAGACGAAATTTGCTGAACCCCTCCTGGAGTCTGAGAGATTTCACTTTCCTTATGCATCATGCTCGAAGTTTTACTTGCTGCATCCTAGAACAAAGAAAAACAGGTTTTTCTAGTATCCAGAAGAAAAGTAGTAACAGACAGAAATAGGTTGATCTATTGTATAATTGATACATTAATACATTTGAGTGAATATTCCAATACAGTTTTTCAGTCGTAACTTAGAAGGAAAACAGAAAATGATTAGACAGTACTGTACATTTAAAAAATTTCTGAAGGAAAGGTTAAGTTGTAAACAAGAAGTTTAAAAATAAAATCAGATATAATTAACTAGCCAAAGGTATAACCTAGAGGAAGTACCAACTAATATTATTCAAAATTTTGGAAAATTAACAAACAGTATATGTAATAAATGACCAAATATATAACCAAAAAATGAATAAATTACCAAAACATATAAACAAGAATATGAACAAGTTAAAACGGTGAGTCGAAGTGTACCTTATTACCCAGCTGAAATCCCATGATTTCATGATATGAACACATCAACTTGAATAGGATAGCTAGCGTATTTAACAAACACTGCCTAAACTTAGGCTCAGGTATCTGAAGGCATAGATCACTGTAGGTAAGTCTGGAATCAAATAGAAATGGATTAGCAAGCATACCAGAAGTAGAGTTCTGTTACATTATGATACAAGCACTGGTAGATACAGAAAAACGTACCGACTATTTTGCATGTGAACTCCCTTATCCTGCAAAGATGAATTAATCATCTAAGTTTAAAGTCCTCTAACAATAAAGCTCTAAAATAAACACCATAAACCTTACCATCTATTTAAAAAATAATAATAAGAAACACAACTTTTATAGAGAAAATAAAAATAGGTACTTACTCTCTTTAAGCCAAACAATTCTACGATAAACTGCACTAACAAAACAATCAAACCAATGTAACCCCCAATAAAAGATAGATAAACTAAATGGACCGTTTCTAAAAAAATTTGACAAAGAAGCCCACAAGGATATGCCAAATATACTCCACCCCAAAAGAAAATCCATCTCATTCTTATCTTCAGAAATTGTATTGTTTCTTTCTATCCAAAAAACTGTCAAAACTGCACAGCGCCTCACAGTACTGACCTTATTTGCACTAGCCCCTAAAAACTCCTCACCAACAAGGAATAACAATCTCTATCCAAAGCACATATAATACAAATTCGAAGCACTTGCAATTGCCTTGCTCAAGGTTTAAGCGTGAAAGAGCAATGCAGAAAAAATGAGCATCCCTAGGCTACAGAGCAATGAGGGGATGTGCAGGTACTTGGTCTTCTTATTTGGAACACATCGCAGCATTATTAGACTTGCCCCAGATGAATCTACTTTGAGGCTTTGCCTTGAAATTACAACAAATAATTTCGCATCAGACTAGGTCCAAGCCTCTGTTGTTAAAAGCTCTCATGGATCGGGCCAATACCCAGACTCTGACATGGCCATCAGAATGGCTACTGGTCTGGGCTTTGTAAAATTAGGGCCATTACATCTAGCAACATTTAAGTCATCAGCCCAAGTATCTTTCTTGAGCTGGGTCAGTTATCCTCTATTCTGCTCCCCACAACCAACAATCTCGATGTTCAGTCCCTCTCCCAACATTTCTAATTCTTGTGCCTGTATAAGTACGTACTAACTTTTCCTCAGCAAAGTATTACCCCTTCATTAAGTAGGCCCTCTGGGTCTACCAATCCATCTATCCCTTTTCTATTCTTCATTTCTTACTTCCCAACTTAATAGTTGGCATTGCAGACAAATCTGTGCAGACTGCAGAAAAGTTTTAAGAACAGACAGGGACAAAATTGAACCCTCGTGGCACAACAGGCTTTAAGGAGAGATCTGCTGATTTCTGCTCCAAGACAATGTCTTCACAACCCCCATACAAATTTTTCTGTTTGTCACCCTGTAGGATACAGGCGCCCTAATCATTTTTTGGCTACCAAGTGTACCCCTTCAACCCCGTTCTTCATCTTCTACCTTTGCAATGACAAGACTGAACTTTCATGCTACCCACAATTCCCCCAAGACCGGACTTAACTGTGATTTTGAAATGCCCAGCTATATCAAGAGAACCTGGATTGAATGCAGGCTCCCTTCTAATTTGTAATATTTCCTCAAATAACCTCTGCTTTTTATTCACTGCCTTCAACCCTGCAACCCTTCTACCTGAATCCAGCCACCCTAGCTTGATATGTTACTTGGCTCGAGTTAATCTTAAGAACCCATTTTTGTAAACCCATCATCAGAAAGCCTTCCATAGCCACCTGTTACTGCAGCGTCCCTAGAGTTCTTACCAAAGAACAATGCCTTATCTCAAACTCCTTTGTTTCCTAATTGCATACCCCTAGACTTCTCTAATACCTATTCATCAACTTATCCCAGTACAAAGTTTGAAGTTTCCACACTATAGGGGGCAAATTCAAAACAAAATTTCTAAGAAATAAATCCACAATTATGTGGAGTCATCTTTACGTTTGTTACCCTAGCACTTCAGTACCTATGTACATGTACTATTCTACTGATAAGTTATAACTATATCAACACACCTCTTGCACAATATTCTTCAATATAGAGTGGGTTTCTGAGAGAACTTCCTGCATAAAGAAACTTTGTATCTTCTCAGCAAGACCAGAGATATCCCCAATTAGTGCATAAGCATCAACCACCTGTTCAGCATTTGAAAACTGTATCAAGTCAACATAAAAATTGCATAAAACTGAAACAGTGTAATACAATGGATCCCTCAACTAAAACTTTTCCTTGAACAAAAAGAGAAGAATTGATGATTTTCAAAGTACTAGTGTGTTTGTGCATGCTCACTAATTGGCCATAGAATTGCAAGGTGTACCTACATTAACTAGAAAGCTCCAGTACTAGCTGCAAAATAACCACTTATGTTTAATATGCTATTCTTTGCACATCTCGCTTAACCCATTCAGTCCATTGGAGATTTGACCTTTCTTATGGATGTTTAAATTCGTTGATAGCTTTTATTTTATTTCTGTTTGCTGTCTTCCATATTAGCCCTAGTTTAGCCTTTTCTTTTTTTTCCAATTAAATTAGGGAACTGTTATTGGCACTCCAAAAAGTCATCATGCACTTCCCCATAATAAAAACACAAGGGGTAAATTGCACTTGGGAGTGCAGGATTTGCTTTACTTCACCACATGATTTGATCAGACAGGTTGTTTCTCAATTCAGATGTTAAATGGAACAAAGCAAAGGAAACTCAGACTGACGGAGCATAACATAGGGTGAGAGCAAAAATACTACGTTCCCTGACTGGAGCAAAACATAAAATAAAGGGAAAGAAGTTTCTACATGACTAGTTGATCCATCCCTCTTGTATAAGTGATATTGTACTGATCTCCTAAAATACGATGAAGAGAGTAGATATTTTTATCGAAAACTGAACCATGGGATCGCTATTATCTATGATGTATCATATCATCATTGCATAAGGGACAATGATGACTTAAAAGGATATATAAGTTATGAGGACTATCAACGTAAAATAAGCACAGTTTCATGTAAAGATACTCAAGTAGAAATTAAAAACTTCATCTATGCAGCATTTGAAAGAAATTAATAATCCAGTTCACAGAAAAAAAACCACTGACAGTTATATAGCCCTCCTCTTTGAACTCCTGGCACACTCCTAGCAACAATGAATCCAGCTTTTGAAGAGTTTTTCCCAGCCAAACCTGCATCCATGATATGAAAAAAAGAAAATGCTAAGTCTTTTTTTTATTTTATGAGAAACAAAATTTTATTAGAGAAACACAAAAGCACAGAACAATGCTCAATGAACAAGAGGTGCACCAACAAAATGTTACAACTCTCATAAAAAACAAATTGCACCCCTCACATTGTAACACAACTCTAGAAACTACCTACAGTAGCTCCCCAATCTAATAAAATTACAGAAAATGAGAGATCCCTAAAATCTGGAGAAAGATAAGTGCATAAGGATGCCAGAACCTGACTTTTCCCCAAGAGACTATAATTCTTAAAAATTCACCTATTTCTCTCCAACCAAATTACCCAAGAACCACCTAGTCCTTCAAAATTTCACAAAAATTCTTGCCCTCCTTCCACCATCAAAATAAATGAATTTCACAAAGAATGTTTGAGGGTGACTAAGGGATAACCCAATTAACCCTGCCACCTCAACCAACTGCCACCACAGCCCCCAAGCATATGAACAATGCAAGAACAAGTGAGTTCCAGATTCCGCCTCTTTTTATGCACAAAATGCTAAGCATGATAAAGTTTGTTGGTTTACCACTATTCCCAGAAACTTAACCTGTAGTGATGTGGCACGACAATTATTTTAAATTTTAACATGCCCTTCCCATGTGGGTTTTTTTTTTTTTTTTTAATAAAGACGATTGTATTGATAATCAAGAGGACAAGTAGTCCTCGACTAAACAACCACCGAAAACTCTGTTTGAAAAACAGAAACCAAGAACCGAAATAAGACTCTGAAATTACACACCTGAAAAACAGAAACCAAGAACCAAAATAAGACTCTGAATTTACACCTCTAAGAAAGGCAAGGAAAAACCAACAATGGTATGCTCATCTTAGCACAGCTCTCATATCTATCAATATAATAGGATAGTGATAATCCTTAAACTGATCAGTAACAGATGCCCAAAGAGAAGCCCTTCCCATGTGGGTTCGCACTGAGGTTGCAAATTATATTGGGAATTTGGGAGGTGCAATACCTGTCTATCCAGCACTGGAGCCAAGCACATGTTCAAATTATATTGGGAGGTTGCAATTGCAAGGATTCACACTAAGGATCTCCTGCTCTAGTATCAAAATACTGTTTGGTTTGTATTCTAATCTAATTGATTCTAATCAAGTAGCCTCTCAATGGGGAAATAGGTAAGCCATAAACTAAAGACTCTTTTAAACCCTAGTAAAAAATATTGGCATCAGAAAAGTTCAGTATCAGCAGTGAAGATGACATACTGCTTAATAAAAACCTTAAACTATTTAAATATACAGAAAAGTAATGCAAAATTATTGAATCTGTTGACCAAAAATGCTTCTTAATAGTAATTCAATACTTGCCTCTACACCACGACTCATCTCTTGTACTGCAGAAAGTTCTGAAAAACTATCTAACAGCTGTAAATACTCAGACAGGACTTGAAAGGCCTGAAAACGTGAGGAGCATTTAAGCAAATACCTTAGGAGCGCCACTTAATTAAGAAGATTATATATTTAACATGAAAATGAAACTGGAAACTTGCAGCACATATACCATAAACTGCAACCAGAACAGATATATACACCCACCTTGCAGTAATTTCCTTCCTCAACAAGATTCTCAAGTTCTGCTTGCATTTCCGATGCATGACGAAGCTCAGTTAACACAGGAAGCATGTCCTGCATTTCAAATGAAACCATATCCGTCGGGTTATGCTTATGCAATGAAAACTACTTGCGCGAAGTGACTATGATGCAAGGTTTTTAAAACTATTCAATATTGCCGAAATATCCCTAAAATGGGGTTGTCGATACTCGAAAGGGGAGGAAGCAATATCTTTCCAGAATTTCTCTGAAAGACATTTCGGCAACATCGATAGTTTCAGTAAAATTAAAAAACGGTGTTTAAGTACAATATCCAACAAAATTGGGAAAACCAGAAAGCTAAAGTCAAATAAAAGATTGTTACTGCTACCGTGCATAAAGTAAGGAAAATACCAGAAGAGCTTGTTTCTTTTTGGAATTGGAATTCACGATTAGATCCCTAGAAACCTCATTCCTTGATGAGGTAAGATGGCGTCGTCCATTCTGCACATACAATTACGAAAACTGTAAATAAAAATCCAAATCAAACATATAAAAGAAGTTATATTGAATAATCAATATGGAAAATTCAGATTCACCACATTCCAGATCACACATCCTGTAAGGACTTACCATGCAGATGACATTTGCAACTTTCAAGTCTTTCTCCAATTCCCTGACTAAATGCATCCCCTTCACTGGCCAAAAGTAAGTATCAACATCTCATTTGAAACTGAAATATTTTGTAATTAAACTTCGGCGATAAACTATGTTGAGCCCACCAAGTAGCCCCAGGTCAACAGAGAGTGCAACCAACCCCACCATCCCACCCACCCACCTCTAGAAATAAATAAATCAATAAAAAGACACTTCCTTAAATATACTTCAATAAATTGCAGAACAGGTTTAGAGATTCTAATTAATGCTTACCCATAACTTCGTGATGTTCCATAACATTGCGGGATAAACGTTCTGCTACTCTATCCAGTTGTGCTAATCTAAGAGTGGCCTATAAGGAAAATTTTAGATGGTAGAAAATATTGTTAAACCAAAAAGTTGAAAGAACCTCACCAACAGAATTGAATATTACACATCAACTAATCATGCCACAATAATTCAAACATAGACAATGACTATTCTATAATCACAAATGATGCGGGCAGCATTGTAAGTATTACAATTACCTAGACAAGGACACGCAAATTTTAATCATGAAAATTGAAACGTACAAGGTCAATTAAAAAAAAGTGAAAACACCATCAAAAGCAAGACAATTATATTGGCATGCTCTTGATGTAATAGAGGAAGTATGATTATCAGAGAAAAATGAAAGGCAGTGCATGCACAGATCCTAAAAAATGGTCAATACACGTCACTTCTGCCACAAGCTGTATCATGAGGCTCATTTACTTCATCAAACCTCAGTAACGAATCTGACAATAATACAGAATGAAGTCATCACCAAGCACATAAGCCTAACAAAAGCATTGGTTGGCTCAAAACCTTGATAATTAGCTGAAAGCAATTGGTTAAGATCATCAAACAGGTTACTTTTGCCATTTGAGCATGGAGGAGCAAACTAACTGCAAATGGAGGCAGTCAATCGGTTATGTATATGTAACTAACACCAACATGTGAAAATAATTTCCCAAATGACTTTGGCATCACATGTATACTACTTTGCCGCAAAATGACAAATGATTAAACCTTCTCAAACAAGATTGAAACAAGGATTTCAAGAAAATGTGTGCTCACTTTATGCAGAAATTTAGACAATAATGAAACCATTTAACAAAATGTTGATAAACTAATTGACCTAGTGCAAACAAAACATTGGAATTATACATTGGAACCTGAAAAACACATTTAGCTTCCATACATGCTGAACAAAATGAAGAAACTGAAATTTGTTAATTAGGGGAGAGATTGATAAACTGGAAAAATACCTGTCTCTCAAAATATGTCAGTTCATTTTCTTCAGATGGAATATGCTCCAGAATATGTCTAACTGGATCAAAATCCTGCATACAGGTAATAACAAAAGCCTTTTAGACAGATAATTCAAAACTTAATCCACATAGAAACAGTAACTACTTAGGTAAACAATCAGTCAAGAAGTGGAGCTTTATCAAGTTTATTACAGTGCAAAAGAATGGAGATGAAAACTACCACAGAAGATATAATAAAACAGTAGATGATCTCAATGAGTAGCATGAATTTCCATAAAAATGGTTCCTTCATTTTGTTTGTACCCTAACTGACTTCTAAGGTGTATGGAAAGAGAAAGGGTCATAATAACAAGGAGAAAAAGAGAATGGAGTGGCAGAATTATGATAAAATTAATTTCTTTACCACACATCATATATGTGCAGATTTATGGCAATTACAAGTCCAGAATTCCAAATTTTACATGTGGAGAATACATATTTGGACTACGAATCATTTTTAAGGTTGGAGTCCAAGTTGTCATGCATATCAGTGATTTGCTCCCTCTTGTCATCAACTGCATAATGTTAAGGAAACAGCTTCTTACACCACTATAACATGACTAAACTTATTATTTAAAAAATGAAAATGTATGATTGTCAGCATTATCAAGGAGAGTAGTAAATCAATCAAGCATGTGAAGAAGTTCCAGGAATATAAATCTCATGAAGGCTAGCCTCCTTATTGACACCAATGTTTTATAAGTGAAAAACTTTAACATGAACTTAATTAGCATTTGTCTTATTGTGGTTGTTAAGAAAATTTGTCTGTTACACGTAAGAGATCACATTAGCAACCTTTCTGCTATTTGAAGCATGTCAATGACTTAGAAAAAAAACTAAAGTATCCTAACATTAAAGGACAGTACACGTCATAAGCACTCCCACATTGAAACCATATTGATATAAGTAGCACCTCTTCATAAAATTCTTCCTCTATCTCCTCCACTACTGGACCTTGCAGTGTGCTTCCATATATTGAGCTCAGTTCTTGAGAGCTTGATGAGAGACCAAACCTTTGGTGTGGAGGCAGTCCGGCAATAGCACGAGCAACAGCTGCAGCAGCCGCAGCTCGCGCGGGAACCTGTTCGAGGAGATAAACAACACATGAATCAAAACAACGCTTTTCTTTCCAATACTATCAGTACATTTATGACAGAAAACAAATGGTAGGCCTGTACCAAGCAGCTATATTTCGAAGTGAACACAACCATTTTCTTCCTCTTTCAACAATAAATTAACTACAACTGTCAGATTAAGAAGCATTGCTCTTAAAATGTTACTCATTTAACTTAAACCTCTGCTTGATTGCCACAAAATCACAATTAAAATTACAATCAACTATTATTAGTATGTAAAGCAATATCCATGCACTTGGATTAAGCATTGTCAAATTAAAATACCTAATTACATAATTTGAACTCATTTTTAGTCCGAAACCATAAAAATGCATCAAACCAAACACGAAACACATCGAATTGGAGTGCAGCAAAGCTGCATTATGAGCAAAACTTGAAATTCAATCACCTCGGGGCGATCAGAAGCAGAAGGAAGAAGGCCAAGCGATCTGGCAGACCTAACGGAGCTCAGAATTTTCTCGCCGACCTTTGAAAAATCCATCTCACCACCTTGGAACAACAAAAAGGGGACCAAGAACAAAACCCCAGGACTCTCCAAGCCCTCGCTCAAATCGCCATTGAACAAAAAAGGATTTCCCAAAACGCTGCCGAAGGGAAACAGATTCTGCTGCATTTCAATTGGAACCTCCAAGATCAAGCGCTGCAAAACCCATTTCAGGAAGGAACTGCGTTTGGGTCTTTGGATCTGATTTCAGTGTTTCTGTTTCGTTTACTTTTCGTTTTCGGGATCGGGGGGGTCTGAGTGTGAGTCTGCGACTCTGGGTCTGGTGGAATTTTCGTTGCTTTTGTAGACTTGGGAGTTCTTACTCTCTCTCAGGTCTCAACTATTTTGATTTGATTAGCACGCGTTACACTTAAAACTTGTACAGTCGTTGTAAATAAATTATATTTTTTGACAAAGAGAGATTAACTAATAACTATCATCTATATCATAAATACCCATTAATTTATACCCTTAATTACCATTCCTTTTAAACTAATTAAGCTCATTTGTTTATACCAATGGCCTTCTTGTTAGGGATAACAATTTTCTTCAATCGCCTATAGCTCTGCGAGACTTCTTTAAGCTTGTATGTGTGAGAACTTTCAAGTTAAAGTTTATGCTTGTGCTTTTTTTATTTTAATAGTCTAATTGTAGGATTTGTATATATGTTGCATCATGTCTGTTATTGCGCTTTATATGTACTAAATTACAATACATAATCATTTTCTTCAATCCATGCTAACTCTGCGAGACTTCGCCTTAATGAGGCATGGATGAAGATAACATCCAACTTGTACGTTTATGATGAATAATTTTCTAGTTAATTTTTAAGTTGTCAGGTTTAGAATTAAGTATTCATCTATCTCCAAAATTATCAGTAAGTTTAATTAATATTCATGTCACATCCAACTTGTACGTGTATGATGAATGGTGCATGCCCTTACTTGCCCTTGCCATTTGCCATGACACCATAGGTGGAAGTGCTCTAAGATATAGAGTGCATCAGTAACTTCTCTTAATTACTGGCGTTGTAAGCCCCATAGGGCATGTTTGGGAGGCCTCAATAGACTGTATTAGGTTAAATAACACTTGAAAACCTATGTTTGGTAAGAGGGGGGACCAACTTAAATGAGATTATATAGTCCAACAGTAAAAAAAATTGTCTCACTTGCTCTTCCAATATAGCGAGCTTAAAACATGGTTCGCAAATAACGAGCTCGCTGAAACAGGACACGCGAGTCCAACGCAATACCAATTTCTTTTTCTTCTTCACCTAGACACGAGTTAGGTCAATGGATGCTGAGTCCTCCACTTCCAAGCTCAAGTTCATCGAAAAGGCTTGAAACCTAGTAATCACCTTGAGATCTTGCTGATGATGATGGTAGCCAAAATAGGCCAAGCTCTTGTCGTACAAGTGGATATGGGACAACGAGTCTTAGGACTCTGTTTGGTTATCAAAATAGTGCACGGTGTTGGCCTTAAGCTTGGAGGGTGACGACCATGGCCCCAACTTTGGAGGGCCTCAAATAGAAGCCATGATTCATTGAATTGACGCAAGAGTCGAAGCAACCATAGCAGATGCAGAGAGTGAAGAAAATGATGGTGAAGCGTGAGATTGAGTTGAATCGTTCATCGTATGAACAAATTGAGTAAATGAAAGTGATTAGGAAGAAAATTAGAGAAAGAATTGATGAAATTTGTGTTGAAAACCAATTGTCCCACATCTGGACAGAGGGAAGAAGAAATAATGGTTTAAATAGAAATACCCCACTCTAACTAATACCGAGGCCTTTTGTGATAAAACCCCACACCTGAGGATTGTGAGGTGGTTAAGTGGGGCAAGTCTCGGTGTTGTTGGAGTAGGCCCTCGGCCGGTTGACCTGGAAAATTTAACATGGTATCAGGAGGTTGCGGCCCGGTACTTGCCACGTGATGGGTGGGTCCCCGTTTGGCCCCGCGCGATGGGTGAGTCCCCATTTGGCTCCATGTAGGCCAAAGGTGCCACGTGATGAGTGGGCCCCCGTTTGGCCCCGCGCGATAGGTGAGTCCCTACATGGCTCCACGTGGTTGCCGATGTGTGGATCTCCACGTGTGACCCACAAATTGGGGTCTCACGTGCGGGGGAGTGTTGAAAACCAATTGTCCCACATCGGACAGAGGGAAGAAGAAATAATGGTTTAAATAGAAATACCCCACTCTAACTAATACCAGAGGCCTTTTGTGATAAAACCCCACACCTGAGGATTGTGCAGGTGGTTAAGTGGGGAGAAGGATTCGGTGTTGTTGGAGCGGGCCTCGGCCGTTGACCTGGAAAATTTAACAATTTGTGGGAGAATCTCAATTGAAAAGTGTTGGCAGTGAAAAAAAATTGAGAAAAAGCGAAAAAGAGGGAATGATCAAAAGTTGTAAGATGTTCAGCTAAGAAGTTTGCATGGGTTTTTTTTTTAATACACAAAAACATCCAAAGTTAGATATGAGAAGTCTGCATATCTTGCGTTGAGACTTCTAGTTCGTCTAGCATTTGAGAAATAGAAGAAGAAGAAAAAAAATAAATTAAAAACAAAAACTCTGATTATTCGCACATGAAGTTGAGATCAAGCAAAAATACAAGAATTTTTTATTTAATAAATTATATATTTTACATTGTTTATGATAATTTAAACCTTTAAAAAATATCAAGTTTTATTTGTTTTAAATCTTTTTTAGAACATAAATTAGCAAAAATACACTTGAAAAATATGTAAATAATTATTTTTTAGTCAGACATAGCATCAAACATAGGTCTTCACTATTTTTACAATTCAGTTTCTTAGTTTGACGCAACACCAAATGTAGGTTAGTACATAATCCAGCTTAGGTCAATCCGAACTAATTCAAGGCAGTTCAAAAATTTAGTTCTAGTAATGACAGTCAGTCATACCAAATGATCCCTTAGAGTACTTCCACCCATCCTTTTTGAGACTCCAAAAACAACCCCCACCAAGGAAAAATTGTCATGGTAAGAAGTGGGCCCCATGAAATTGGGTAAGTCCAAAGACAAGAATTGAATGGGCTGTTGCTTGGGCAAGCTGATATCAGCAGCCAATTTAAATATAAAATAAAAAATAAAAAATAAAAAATAAAAAAATTACCTAGCCATGATCTTCATTTCCTACACCAAAATCTATACAAATTCATCTCCTCATATCTCATGTGAATAATATTGGGTTACCATGGCAATGGGTGATTATGCATAAAAAAAAAATTTGCTAGGTCATGTATGATTCACATAAATAGTAATTGTCCTTACCTCCCCTTGTCTTTTGCCATAACAAATAGATGGAAGTGCTTTTATAAAGTTAATTTGTTTTTAAATTCAATTATGTCGTTTATGATCATTTTATTTAAGAATAAAATTTAAAATATAAATTCATTAAAGGATTAGGTTAACTTATGAAAAGTTGGGTTTATTCCCTTCATTATTGATTCTTCGCAAAGTGACCACATAAAGTCAGCAAGTGAAAGGTCGAAACTAACACAACGACCCCAACCCAAGTGAAAAGTCACATTCTATACACGTGGCGATCATGCTGCATTCGTCACTCTTCTTGTCGCCTTGTAAATAACTCACAAACCGTCATTAAATAGGAAAGACCCCAAATTATAAAAAAAAAAGTTGAAAAAAAAAACACAAAGAAAGCTCAAAACAAACAGATCTCTTCCTCAACTCTCAACTCTGAAACTCAAATCATTCTTCTCTCTGAGACGACGAACATCCACGAGAAGAGCTGACGAAGTATATAACAATGGCTCCAATTCCGCCAGATAACGGCGTAGAAGGAGACGATGAGAGAGAGGAAGAGGGCGAAGAAGAAGAAGAGGAAGAAGAGGAAGAAGAGGAAGAGGAAGAGGAGGAGGAGGAGCCGAGGCTAAAGTACCAGCGAATGGGAGGCAGCATTCCTACGCTCTTGACGAGCGATGTGGCTACGTGTATCGCCGTCGCGGAACGAATGATCGCTCTCGGAACTCACGGGGGAACCGTTCATATTCTCGATTTTCTCGGGAATCAGGTGAGGGACTGAGCTTGGCTTCAATTCAGTTTTTTATCTTCTGAATTCTTCATTGTTGGAATCATTGTATTGAAGGTTATGTTAGTGTCTGAGTTTGGTTTGGATCAAAATGGAGCTGGCTGGATCTGATTTTTCTTGATAATTTTAAATTTTTTGCGGGTTTATTGGAAAATTGGGTTTAAGAGCTTGAACTCAGTGGAGATTAGTTCAGGGATGGTCCACGGGGGTTTTCAATTGCTCAAATGGAAACAAAATAGAGAAAAAGAAAGCCCCTTTAGTATAATTTCATTTTATTAATTATATGCAGTATTGTAAGGTGGTTTATTTTGATTTTGCTGTACTTTTATTGCCTGCCCAATCAAACTACGAAAAAAAAAATCTTAATCAAGTGTTTCTGTGTCAATTCAATTTTCAGCACTGTTGAACTTACACTCCTTGTGTGATGATTGAATTCTACTTCTCCTAAAACCTTAAAATCAAAAGCATTTATTTTTTGATTGGGCAATTACCTCTGCGTTAGGCTAGAGATGGAACATTTAACCTCGACAAGCAATGTAGGTTGTTTGTGATATTACTAGGTGGTTTACCAATATGATTTCTTTGCGATATTTGTAGTTAATTTTCAAATTTGCATTTCATATAGGCTGCTGCCATTAGTAAATCCTTTACTTATCTGGTTGTTATCTGTTGCATTATCACGTTTGTTAATTCTTTTAGACATAGATAGAGTCCATGCAACAATATAGGCATACAGTAAGTGTAAGGCTAGTATGCTTACAAATTACGTTTATATACAATAGATGAGACGTGTTACTTGGAGATGTTTGAATTTTCTCTAAGTTAGAGGACCTTGTTGCGCAGCAATCAACACCATGATTTTAGAGAATATATAATGTCCACTGAAAACAGAATTATTTGCGCATGAGTTTTCATGTTCATATGTGCGACAGTATAATTGGTACCTCTTTAAATCAATTTATAGTCTTTTTTCTGCTTCCTAAGAAAAGAGTAGTACTCTACTACTCTACTACTCTATGCTTATTGTTTGGTTATGTGGTTTACCGAAAAACTAAATAAACTATGCATTTCTGTTGTCTGCCTTCTAAGCATTGCTGTCATCAAATTTCTTCTGCCAATGCATTCAGTGACCTTTTTTTTCCGTCTCATATCATATTAAGGTTGAAAAATTGTTGCATTTGCCCCCTGATTTATCATTGAAGACAATATCATGTACTTGATTGGCATTGTTGCAGGTTAAGGAATTCCCTGCTCATACTGCTGCAGTGAATGATCTTAGCTTTGACACAGAAGGTGAATATATAGGAAGCTGTTCAGACGATGGGTCTGTTGTAATAAACAGCCTTTTTACTGATGAGAAAATGAGGTTTGAGTATCATCGCCCAATGAAGGCTATTGCTCTGGATCCAGATTATGCAAAAAAATCTTCTAGGAGATTTGCAGCTGGTGGTTTAGCTGGTCATTTATATTATAATACAAAAAGATGGCTGGGCTTTAGAGATCAGGTTTGTACTAAGCTAATATTATTGCATGTCAAAAAGAATTTTCCCGGTATGCTTTCTAATTTCTTAAAGCAAATATGTCTTTCTAGGTTTTGCATTCTGGTGAAGGTCCTATACATGCAGTGAAGTGGAGAACAAGTCTCATTGCTTGGGCTAATGATGCAGGTGTGAAAGTATACGATACTGCAAATGATCAGCGTATAACATTCATTGAAAGACCACGAGGAAGCCCACGACCTGAGCTTTTGCTCCCTCACCTAGTTTGGCAGGTTAGTGAAAGAGTTAATGCTCACAGTATTTACAGGCACATGCAGTAAATAGGTGGACCACGCTTTAATAATTTTTGATGTGGTGCATGGGAGTAAACTTACATATGGTGCTTGTATGATTTGGCAGAATGAAATAAGGGTTGAAACTTGAAAGATTTAGGGCCTGCTGGTAGTGCTTTCTTAGGAAGTGCTTTTACTCACATGAATTCTTTTATTAAAGGCCAAGCGCTTCTTGTAAATGTGCTTGGAAGCTGTCAGGTGCTGCTCCATAAAGAACTAAGCTGTGCTTCTATAACCCCGAAGCAGTTTAATATTTTTGCGAATCGCTACCAGAAGTGCTTTTAATTATTTGGGAGTGCTTTTATCATTTGTAAAAGCATTTCCAAAGAGGTCCTAAATTTAAAGCGTAGAAGGGACTTTATAGAAGATTGCTGGAATTCAGGAGCAGCAGCTAATTTTGGGATTGTAAATGCTGTTTCAAGTGGCAGTGGAGGGATAAAGGTAGTAGCAAAATTTGCTGTTTTAGGATTTTAATTGGGGAAGGAGAATGGGTGGTAGCTCTGGGGAGATGTGCTATGGTGAATTTTTTTTGGGTTATATGGTTTGAAAGGAATAGGAGGGTTTTTGAAAATGTGCCTGGTGAGGTGGTGGAGTTCTTATAGGACAGTTCGACTTTGGGCTTCTTTTTGGGCATGGTTTGCTTTGGAGTATAGAGACCTGTCATTTTCTGTTGTTTTATCATAGGGAAAGGAGCTACTTTGTAGTTTTTTTTTTTTGGGCATTTCTCTGGTCTTTGTTGTATCTATCTTAGGGTAGAGTTGTTGGTTGCAGGTTTCACATGTAATCCTTTTTAGGAGTGGACTCCTTGTTCACTATTCTTGTACTTTTGTTCCTTTTTCAATGAAAGTTTTGTCTCCCATAAAGAACTAATATAATGAAAGTTTCTGCACGGGAAAAATGTGAAATTCCATTTCTACACCTGCACATTATAACGCTATGATGTTACAATTAATGACTAAAAACTGATTTAACCTTAGAATATTTAGCACATCATCTTCATAACTATGTAAGATTAATTTTTCAATATGAAAAATGGCAGCCAAACCTTCTTTCCTAGTTTGCATCTCTTTTTCTAGTCCCTTAAATAAAGTAGTTATGGTATTGTTTTCACGGGTTTCTCACTGTCCTTCATCACATTCAGGACGACACATTGTTGGTCATTGGCTGGGGAACATCAATCAAAATAACGTCGATAAAAACAAATCAGTCTAGAGCAGCCAATGGGACAGTTAAGCATGTCTCGATGCCAATGTCTAATATGAACCAGGTGGATATTGTGGCATCCTTTCAGACCAGCTATTTCATTTCTGGTGTTGCTCCTTTTGGTGACTCTTTGGTCGTTCTAGCTTATATCCCTGGTGAAGAAGACGGGGAGAAGGAATTTAGTAGCTCTGTTCCATCACGGCAGGTATT
This sequence comes from Prunus fruticosa, assembly GCA_018703695.1. Classification (NCBI taxonomy): domain Eukaryota; kingdom Viridiplantae; phylum Streptophyta; class Magnoliopsida; order Rosales; family Rosaceae; genus Prunus; species Prunus fruticosa. The sequence continues at coordinate 12,428,875 of CM031922.1, forward strand.
TTATTTCCCCTCATGCTGTATGATATACATCTCGTTACTCTGCATTTTTATTTTATTTCCCCTCCGTTTGTTTTTCATTTTTTCATTTTTTTTTGGTGGGGGGCGGGGGTGGTGGTGGAGGGGAGAATGTAAAGTTGCTGGAAGTGTGATTTCTCCTTGAAGGTGGCTCATTATACTTTTTGAAAATGTGTGTATTGACCCTTTTTGTTTAATGTTTTATACCCCCTTATTCACATTTATACAATTTATCACATTTATGAGCCAGCCAATGGGTTGGGTTGGATTGGATTGGATTAGACGCTTTGCTGTGTCTGCATTTTTGGAACCTATTGTTTAAGATCAAACTTTGTTTGATTTCTTGGTGGAAATTACTTTTTTTTTGTTTGTGGGTTTTAACTTTTTTTTTCCTGATATTCCTTTTTCACCCTTTTTTGCTGACTTATTTGTGTGTGTTTTTGGTGCTTATAATAAAGGGCTTTTTAGATTTAGGTTATCGGTAGATACTTTTTATTAGCTTATCCAATGACTTTTAAACTTTTAAATCAAGCAGAAAAGTCAAACACTATCATTGGTTAAATAAAAAAACAAAAAATTTACAAACGTACCATTTTTTAAAACAACTTTAAAATACCATACTTTCATTATACATGTCCATTTTTCATGAAAATTATATTTATGGAAAGCTTTTGTTGCGATCTATCAACCACAACCCATTTCTACACAATTATGTTAGCAAAAACTGAATTACCGCACATGTCTCACAGATATGTTATCTTAATGCTAAAACATTCACTTTTTCTTTGATCATGATAATGTTTGTACATCACAGATGTTATCACATGTAATTCACTCCTTCACATCATGATAATGCATAGTTTACTAATACATTTTCATTATGCAATTTAATTCATTTTCACATCAGGATAACGTGTTCCTACCGATACATTGTCATTTATGTTGGTGCTTTAAGTTTTTTGTGAGCTTATTGGAAAGTTGAGTTTAAGGGCTTGAACCAAGTGGCATTTAGTACAGGGATGGTCCATGGGGGTTTTCAATGGAAACAGGAGAGAGAAAGAAGCCCTTTTAGTAGAATTCATTTGATTAATTATATGCAGCATTATGATGTGGTTTCTTTTGATTTTGCTGTACTTTTATTGTCTGCCCAATCAAAAGAAAACCCTGTTATTGTTTCTAATTATAATTTATTTGAAGCAGGGAAATGCACAGAGACCAGAAGTACGTATTGTAACATGGAATAATGATGAGCTTTCAACAGATGCTTTACCTGTACATGGCTTTGAGCATTACAAAGCAAAGGACTATTCCCTTGCTCACGCTCCTTTCTCAGGTTAACATACTTTAATTTTGAAGTTCATGGTCTAAGAATAGCAGAATAATTACATCTATATAGCTGTAAAACCCTTTAGTTTGAATTTAGGTAGCAGCTATGCTGGTGGTCAGTGGGCTGAAGGTGATGAACCACTGTACTATATTGTATCCCCAAAGGATGTAGTCATTGCAAAACCCAGGTCAGTGCTGTATTTTTTTATTTGTGCTTGTCTATAGAGTAAATTATGTATGAAGATTTGAAGTACATACAGTAAATAGTCTCCATCTACTCTCAAGATCCATAGTGATCAATCAATCTCTGTGTCACAAGTAAATTTTTGGTGCTTGTGACCTGGATTGATGTCGTATTACTGTCTCATCTATATAAAAGTCATGCTTTAAGAACATACTTAGTACAAAAAAGGAAGGTATCTGTCTTGTATTTTTTTCAATTTCAGGAATATGCCGAGACTGAAAACTAAAACAATAAAACGAAGGAGCTACATAGAGCATCATTTAAGCCAAAACAATAGAGCAGCCAACTGAAGGAAGTTGAGGTTCCACCCGAAAACCAATTGGCAATGAGGGGAGTAGCTCAACTCCTTATAAGCCCTTGCAAGGTTTTCTAACTTTCCAATGTGGGACTTTTTATCTTCACATTCTCACACGCCCCCGCACGTGTGGCAAATTTTCAAGCCTAGCACGTGGACAACACATATTGGGTGACGTGGAGCACGTGTGGCCGTTGGGTTTTCACACGTGGGCTAACCTGCTCTGATACCATGAAGGAAGTTGAGGTTTCACCCCAAAACCAATTGGCAATGAGGGGAGTAGCCCAACTCCTTATAAGCCCTTACCAGGTTTTCTAACTTTCCAATGTGGGACTTTTTACCTTCACATTCTCACACCAACCCCATAAACTACCAAACTGAAGCCATCATGTAAAAGTTATTCTTGAGTTAAACTATTCAAAGAAATCAGAAACTCACCTCTTTTACAGCCCAATAGTCTGCTGAAAGAATAACTTCCCTATAGATATGAGAAAATTTAACCTTTATCTTAGACAAAAGGAATTTGAGTTCTGGCCAGAAACACCGAAGTTTCCAGCAGAGATAAAGAATCAGATACAATAGCAAGAAAGGACCAATCCCTAAAATCTGAGGAAACTGAAGCCCATAAGGATTGAGTTAAATCATAAACTCTTGTTCGTCTAGATTTACTATTTTATATTTTGTACATCCATCCTTAAATTGTTGCCTTCTTATGTTGACACCTGACTCAAGGATGATTCAGGGGATGAGCTTAGTTGGGTGATTAATTAGCACTGTAAATCTTTACCATACTTGTATAGTGATGATAGTGTTAATTTGTCTTTAAGATTAATTAAATATTTTTTTGTTGTTGAAGATAAACGATTTTATTAATGAAAAAACAAAGGAAGTACACAAACGGGAACAAAGAACATTAAGACCTATGAAGCTATAGGCCCCCCCCAAAGACACAGAACTAAGAGGCTACAATAACCAGCACAACACTAAAACAGAAAGAGAGAAATACAGAAAGAGATTACAACACAGTGGTGGCTACTAAATCCCTCGCTATATAGGAGTAGGAATAATCCTTGAATGCCGTTGTAACAGATGCCCATAGTGCCGCCCAGAATTTGACTCTCTCAAATCTCTAACTCACTCCCACCGCTGTAATCATCGAAAATCTTTCTGTTTCTCTCAAGCCAAATATTCCAGAGCATTGAATGCACTAGACAACCCCATAAAATTAAGGCCTTCTTTCCCTTACCAAGGGCATCCAACCGAGAACTGATTTGCCTTTAAGATTAATTGAATAAGAAGTTGAGGGGGTACTTTAAGTGGAGGAGTACATGTCGAGTTTTATGCAACTGTGTAATATTTATAACGTTAAGCGGGATCTCGTTAACTTGGTCAAGACATGAATGCATATATTCTTTTCAGGGATGCTGAAGATCATATTGCTTGGCTTCTTCAACATGGTTGGCATGAAAAAGCTTTGGCTGCTGTTGAAGCAGGCCAGGGACGGAGTGAACTTCTTGATGAGGTATGAATTCGTTCGTTCTCATATCAGAGTATAGAAAAGATGAAAATGTGTCTATGTTGTGTGCTTATGCATTCTAGCAGCTCGTGTCTTCCTCCAGTTTCACATTTTTCACCCTTCTGGCTAACACCGTGCGGTATCATTGTTTATTAGATTTAAGTACACTTAAATCAGTTGGGTCATATGAATATAGATCATTTAATTTCTTATGCACTTTAGTTTATGAGTTTTTTCTTTTTTATGCTAGGAGGCTTTATGAGATTATGAACCATAGGCAAAATCATTATAAACATCCTTGTGTGAAACATATCTTAATGCTTGAAAGTTTGACAGCATGGCCTTCATAAGGATTATATTGCCCTTTCGATCAGAAAAAAGGACTGTATTGCCTCTAAATTTTATGAAATGCAAGATGTTCATTGAATATTTAGAAACTAATCTTCACTTCTACAACCTCCAGATATTAAAAGAATATTTGTATGTTCTCTTAGAGAAAGCTCATTCACATTTTATTTTTTATTTTTTGGGTGGGCTAAATACAGAATAAATATAACCAAAGAAACATGGAAAGACTTTCTAAGATTTATGTGCCTTGCGTGCACATAATGACCAAAGTAATATAGTGAACAAAGTTTTTGGAGCGGCTTGAGGCACCATGGCTTATATTTTTTTGCTTTTCTCTCTTCCATTGTAAAATTTTTGGATTTTGCTTTGATGGCTCTTTAGTAATGCTGTTGCGCGTGCATGCGTTAACTTTATTTACATAGTGTTATTCTGTAATTGATGAACTTATTTCACTTGTACTTCCACTGTTAAAATCCATGTAATTTCGTTGATTTAATTGCACAGTTTGTTCAATTTTTTCTCCTCTCTGTAGGTTGGTTCTAGATACCTTGATCATTTGATTGTGGAAAGAAAATATGCTGAAGCCGCATCTTTGTGTCCCAAATTGTTGAGAGGATCTGCTTCAGCATGGGAAAGGTTCTAATTACCATTCTATATAACCCGTTTTTTACAATATTCCTAGTAAATAATTGGCTAGTGTCATTCAATTCTTCAAAATAACTGGCAGTGGACTATGCTTCACAGATGGGTTTTCCACTTTGCTCATCTGCGTCAGCTTCCAGTATTAGTCCCATATATACCAACAGAAAACCCAAGACTACGTGATACTGCTTATGAGGTTTGTGAGGAAAATTTTCCATTACCTCTGTGAACTGCTAAAGTTGTGTCACACTTTTTATTTATTTGCCAACTGCAGAATCATATGTTATCTTGTTTCTCTCTGTCTGTCTCTGTCTCTCTCTTTTGGTGCCGTTAGGTTGCTCTAGTAGCACTGGCTACAAATCCATCTTTTCATACGGAGCTCTTGTCAACTGTTAAATCTTGGCCACCGGTGATTTATTCTTCATTGCCTGTTATCTCAGCCATAGAACCTCAGCTGAATACATCATCCATGACAGATGCTCTTAAGGAGGTCAGTCAGAAATTATTGATAAGGAATTTGAATTTTGAATATTATGATAAGTTTGATTTTGTTAGACACCCCTTTTCTTTTTCAGGCTCTAGCAGAGTTGTACGTGATTGATGGGCAATATGAAAAAGCATTTTCACTATATGCTGATGTAAGTGTTCTTGATGCATATTTATGCCGTTTATTCACAAAGCACTTCTACAATTAGAATCTGTTACAGAATATTAACATCTTCGTAGGATTTTTGTGAAAGTCGATATCTAATTGGTTAAATTTTCTTTTATTCTTTTTCAATTTCCAGCTTTTGAAGCCAGACATATTTTCCTTCATCGAAAAGCACAATTTATATGATTCCATTCGGGAAAAGGTATGGTGAATAAGATCACAACTTACATATTGTAAGTTGGAACTTATTGTTCCTGTATTTACTGTTATAGTTGTTTGTTATCAACAGAAGAAATTTGTGTTTAAAAAATTTATCTTGGTTTTCTTGCATTGATTTTCCAAATGTTTATGGTTTTTGCATTGATTTTATAGAGGCCACCTTCACAATATCAGAACAAAAAATTGGGTCCTGGTATCAATAGCAACACAATAATTTTCTATCTAACATAGAACACTTGCAATGTAGATAACTCATCAAGAGATGAATTATCAACTTTGTCACTGTTTTAATTTCTATCATGTTGGCTCATGCTAATTTCTATTGTGGTTGATTGTCGCTTGTGCGCTTGTAGGTTGTCCAACTGATGATGCTAGATTGCAAGCAGGCAGTTCCTTTATTGATTCAAAACAAGGATTTAATTACTCCATCTGAAGTGGTCAAACAACTTTTGAATGCAAGGGACAAGTGTGATTCCAGATATTTCTTGCATGCATATTTGCATTCACTATTTGAAGCAAACCCTCATGCTGGAAAAGATTTTCATGATATGCAGGTATTGTGGAAGCTGAAATAATTTATTTGTTCATGTGTTTATACTGGTTTCTGTATGTGTGATGAAGCTACTTAAATAATTATTGCCTTAACTCCATTGACGGTTTCTGTGTGATATACTCAAGTTGTTCTAGATATAAGTTGTTATGGCTGTTAAATAATCTATATATCTTATTAAGACGATGACAAAATTGAGTTCAGGGTAGACAAATGAAATACTTGCAGTTGCACATTTGTAATCAACTGGGTCTCTGGGATCTTTTGGAAACTCTTGCAGCCTCCTGGATATTGTATTAAATTTTTCTCTTTCTGAGTTAACTAGATTCATAAATGCATGATACATGCCTTTTCATTTCCCTCTCTTTTGGTTGAAGAAAAAGACTCATGCAATTTGAACACTTGGGATTTGTGATAAACAAGATTATGCAGGGGTTCACATGGAATAGCAGATGCAGCTTTTCTTGTTTTCAGATATCTTATGCTTTTCTACCTTCTTTTTGGTACTCCTAGGTACTATGAGTTTTTTGAATTGATTTCATACATTTTCCTGCCTCTTCTGTCTCATCTTATTCAGACGCCTATTACGTGCACTTCGTACAATGGTGGCCCTCCACCTCGTTATGCGTAAACTGATCACTAAGTCACCTAAATCCTATTGCATCTAAAATGTGGTTATTATATCTTCAATCACTTGTGGTTGGATCTGACCTGCCATTATGTTGTCCTCAAGTATTTTCCAAGTTCTTCAAGAAACAACTGGGTTTGCTGTTTAGGAGTAGATCTTTATATTACTGTCTTGCTTTCATCGTTTCGATATGGAATGAATGAAACTGAAGTTGCAGATCTTTGTTATTGCTTTCAAAAAATGTATTAGGTACTATATAGTTTGCAATAGTGGTTTGTTTTTAAGAGGCTTCCTTAAGATCTCTATTTCACTTATTACATGCCTTGCTTAGAATGTATTGTATGAGGTTGTACTCTTTTCCTTCTTGTGCAATAGCTTGTGTTAGGTTATCACAATAGTTTGTGCTGTTTGGTGAAATTTAATCCATGTGTTTGCTTTTATGCACATTGTTTAACACTTGTGCTGTCGTTTGTTTACTGTGGTAGGTAGAGCTTTATGCAGACTACGATTCAAAGATGCTACTTCCTTTTCTTCGTAGTAGTCAACATTACAAACTTGAGAAGGTTTGAACAGTTAATAAAAAATCAATTAGGATAAACTTGATGTTTTTCAATGAATTGATTTTTTAATATACTTCACAGGCATATGAAATTTGTATCGGAAGAGGTCTTTTAAGGGAGCAAGTCTTCATTCTTGGAAGAATGGGAAATGCGAAACAAGCCCTTTCTGTAATCATAAATAATCTTGGGGATATTGAAGAGGTACCTAATGTCCTCTTAATGTGGAAGAGGATTTTCTTTCAACAGATTGCTTCAGTTGTTCCTTTGGGGTTATTTTTATCTCTTTACTGTGAAGTGTGGGGTGATAACGATGAATGTTATGGCTGTGTACAGGCTGTGGAGTTTGTAAATATGCAACATGATGATGAACTTTGGGAAGAATTAATTCAGCAGTGTCTTCATAAACCTGAAATGGTATTTGTTCTCCCTAGTCTGCAGATCTAGTGTTTATCTACATCGTGGTAATTGGATATATCTACTTGTCCTCTTCAAGTTCCTCTAAAATTTCGTCCACTAATTGACAGGTAGGCGTGCTACTGGAGCACACAGTTGGAAATCTAGATCCTCTATATATAGTGAATATGGTTCCTAATGGGTTGGAGATTCCTAGGTCAGTTTGATCAGAATATTGTGGTGTTCGTTTTAATGCTACTTTCTTATATTCCTATTTCTATCAATTAATAGAATTCTTTGTTTCCCTATAATTCCTAGCATATATTACTGTTGGCATTTTAAGAATGAAGAATGAAACTTATAGGATTCTTCATAATGTTTGTTGACATCCGTTTGCTGGTAAAATCTTGTGCCTCGCATGCATAATCATAGAATTAATTATGTTACATTTTTTTGGTTAGAAGTCCTGACCTGTTTTTTTACGCATGCTCGTTCTCATGTGTAGATATCCTCTAGATGGAAGAAAGAGTAGCTTCATTAGATTAGATAAATAAATACACACACACATAAACAGAAATCCTTTTCTTGTCTTTAGATTGCTTGACTTTCAATGTCAAGCAATCTATGTATAGGCTTAACTGTTGATTTGCCCCCTAAACTTGCACCTAACTTTTGATTTACCCCCTATCATTTTTTTTTAGAAAATTAAGGATATAAACTTTTATTTTTTGCCAATTTCCCCCCTGCTATCTAAATCATCAACATTTCATCCAATTTGCCGTTAAATATGAGGGCAAATTGTTCAATTTGTACATTAAAAATAACTAAATACTGAAAAATAAAATAACATTAAATATAAAATACAAAAAATAAAAGAATTTTAATAAAAATAAACCCGCCACTCCCACGGCCGTCTCTCCCTCTCTCTCTCTCTCTCTCTCTCTCTCTCTCTCTCTCTTCCTTCCCTTCTCCCCCAAATTCCACTAGCCACTACCCTAATTCCAACTCTCAAAGCCATCAACACCCACCTTTAATTTAAAAAACTCAACATGATTGATTTGTTTTCACCGATTGAAGCAATACACATTTGTTATTTTAAATACCCATTTGACTTGGGCATTGATAGGCTAAGAGACAGAGAAAAACATTCTGATCATGTTTATGGGTTCTATATGAGCTTTCCTTTACTCCTATTGACCATTCAGAGGGAGAGAGAGAGAGAGAGAGAGGAGGGGGGGGGGGGTTGGAGTGGTTGAGCTGGGGGATGGGGAGGTGGGTATGAGTGGGAGAGGAAAGGGTTGCATCCTTTGGAGGAGGAGGCGACAATATTGAGTGAAAATACAGCTGGGTTGAGAGAGAGAGAGAGAGAGAGAGAGAGAGAGAGAGGGTTGGAGGGGCTGAGCTGGAGTCACTGGGGGTGGGGCTGGTTGGCCTGGGGAGAAGCGTCAGGGAGAGGATGAGAAGGAGAAAAAAACTAGAGGGGAGGGAGAGGGGGGCGCTGGGCCTGTGGGTGGGGTAGGGTTTTTTTTTCTATTTGTTCAACAATTTTATTTTATTTTTTAATAATGATTTAACAGAAAATTGGATGAAATGTTGAGGATTAGACGGCAGGGGGGAAATTGACAAAAAAAAGGTCGTATCCTTAATTTTCTTAAAAAAAACAAGATAGGGGGTAACGAAAATTAGGTACAAGTTCAGGCGGCAAATCAATAGTTAACCCTGTATGTATGTCATAGGTCCAAAAACTACCATGTTTTCTTTTTATATGGTAGTGAAAGTCAAATGATACATTTTAAAAAGTTGTTTAGCTTGTGCCATGACAAGGAGAATCCATATCGGGTAGACACAAATGAAGATGTTTGGTGCAACCGTGCAACTGTACATACACATATGCATGCATTATGTATGTATTAAACATGCATCCATATGTCCACACACCCACACACATATTGCACATGGAAGCAAGTTTAAACATATATCTTTGTGTTATACGCATTAGTGTATAGGAAGCTCATATGGGTACATATATACATATTTTTTTATGTGCTTATGTATACACATGTGTGTTGTATATATGCTGGAACTTGCTATAAACATAACATAACCTGGATATTTGTCAGTGATAAATACTAAGGTTCTGGAGTAGTCTTTATAGAAGTATTTGTATTGACCTCGTGCAATTTTTGGTTTCAGGCTTAGGGATCGCCTAGTGAAAATCATCACCAATTACAGGACTGAAACATCTCTAAGACATGGGTGCAATGATATCCTTAAGGTACTCCTGTCTTCCAATTAAGTTTGTTAGATTTGAATAGAGTGCGGTGTAAAAATTCTGAGACTGGGTGTAATTGGGAAACAGGCTGATATTGTCAACCTCTTGGTCAAATACTACAAAGAGGCAATACATGGAATTTACTTGAGCAATGAAGAAGACGAGGCACGGACGAAAAGGAATGATAGTAGGGCTTCTCAGGTGATTGAGAAATCACCAGGTGTGAGAAGTATGGAGGTTAAATCAAAACCTAGGGGCGGTGCAAGGTGTTGCATGTGTTTCGATCCCTTTTCTATACAAAGCCTTAATGTCATCGTTTTCTTTTGCTGTCATGCTTATCACATGACTTGTCTTATGGATTCCACCTATACTAGTGGAATAAAAGGGACTGGGGCCACTTCCAGTGAGAGAGTAGCAGATAATGATTATGATGACCGTGTTGTGGAAGAAGATGATGATGATACCCAATCGGGTGACTCTCGTATGCGTTGTATCTTATGTACTACTGCTGCTAGTCGAGTTAGGTGATGTGTGCGCTTGATGGTGCTTTCAATGTTGCATGCTCATTATTAATTATTTTTTCGGGTTCCAAGTTTTTGTGTGCGCATGCAAGTGTGCGGCTTCTATTTATCGTTTCTTTTGTTGTGCATGTGGTGCCAATTCTTGTATCATAGTTATACATATTTATTGTGTGAAGCGGCTTTTATTCTTTGGTGAGTGATGAGGATTGTCGCTATCAGGCCTAGTTTCTTTCAGTGCACATTGCAGATTTGGAGTTGATATGTACCAGCGTTGCTGTAGTGGTAGAGAGGGTTTTGAGTGGAGGCAGACGAACAGTAAATTTCAGTATTTTCTTTGTTGTCATAATTGATTGAATTCTCTCTCTTCCTTTGTTTATTTTAATGTTCTATTTGATATGGATCGATCAGAGCTTACTGATAGAACGCAAAGCCAAGTGGATATTGGTATTTTAAAAGGATGCTTATTATCAAAAAAATTAAGTCAAATACAATTTTTTTTGTTTGTTTGCCAAAGTTAGGAAAGGGTTAGAGCCTTCAATTGGGCTAGAATACCACAGGATAGAATCCATCTGTTTTTGACCGATTTAAAAATAGATATGACATTATAAATGACACATTTTTTTTGGATAAATATACATCACATCACTTATGATTGCTTGTCTACTGGTTGTTTACTGCATGAGGATTAGATTATTTCCAACGCTCGATGCCATCCATATTTGATACTGCACAATTGCAAATCAGTCCTTTGGTTCTATTTGAAAATTCTAATCCTCATGTTCCATAAGCTTGAAAACTCCACCTTCAGGATAAGAAACGTAAAACCAAAGCAAATGTCATGACTCGCATCATTCACTCGTCAATACTTGAACTTGAACAAATTAGTAACCAAAAGAGAACAGAAGAAATTTATAAAGTCATCCTACTTGTGAGATGATAACACGTGCGTATTCCATTTAGTCATCCATAATATATATAGAGTATATGGAAGTGCAAAAGTATATAAGGTTATCCACGTACACATCGTGTTTTTCAGTTCGTTTTTAATGCGGGAAACTCTCACTTTGTCACGAATGTCTCACATGTGTTAATGTATGTATAGAAAAATAATATATGAATTCTTAGAGCATCTCCAACCGACAGTTAAATGACATGTGGTATGGTAAACGGTAACAATTGAAGCTGCTTGGAGATCCAATCCAACCGAGTTGTCATTGCTGATATGAAAAAGATGGCTGGATCAAAGACATCAAAATTGACGCCAACATACCCAGGCGTTATTTTCTTGTTTTGAATCTTTTATTTCCATTGGACGGCAATGGAGTTTGAGCCATTGAGTTTTTCCCAGAGAGAGAGAGAGAGAGAGAGAGAGAGAGAGAGAGAGAGAGAGAGAGAGAGAGAGAGAGAGAGAGAGAGAGAGAGAGAGAGAGCAATAGTTTTTTTTTGGGCTTTTCCGGTTTTTTAATATTTAATAATGATTTATTAAATTTAATTATAGTTTTTTAATAGTATTTTATTTCAATTAAACAAAAAAAGTGGGTCTCACATATGCACCACGTCAACACTTAATAGATTTTTTAATTGTCAATTTACTAACAAAACCTCATTACAACAAATTTTCAATATTGGACAAACATGCCTTAAGAGTACAATTTCAGGGTACCAAACTGAAATTAACCATTTTCTTAAGTAATGTTATGTTGCTCATTTTTTCAGTTTGGAAACTCTATTTCTTATTAAGGATCGATCTAATATTACTAATATATCTAGACTGGAAAATATACATCAATTGGAAAAGCATGTTTACACAATTATCTAATTCCATCATAGGGAATTATTCATTAGATTATGATAGTAGGCCATTGACCAAACAAACATGATTTTCCCGGCTTAGTTGCAAATCGGTTATGTTAGGACAAATTCTATTTTCATATTAATAATTTAGGTGCGTGTCCTCAGTAGTGGGGAGAAGCAATAAATTTCCTCTTTACTTAAAGTTCTTTGCTGAATTCCTGTCCAAAATCATATATGAAAGGACTATAATCATTGACTATCCCCACTTTTTCTTTTCTTTTTGTCCTTCTATTTTAATTTATTTTTTTAAGGGATTTTTGTGCTTTTAATTTTTTTTTTCTAAAATACAAACGATAGTCTAAAGTGTTATAAGGATTTGAACTTGAGACCACTAGTATTGAAGTGAAGCCCCTTTTTTTACTGTAATAGACCAGTTGGATTTTGTTGCTTTTATTAAGTTGATGAAAGAGTAGATGGTTTCTGATTTTTTGTAATTAAGTACTTTTATCTGTAGCTGGCCATTATAAGGCAATATAATATATGCCATAATCTCTTCTATTCTTTGAGCTCTCATAGTATATATATAGTCATATGACTGCTCAGAATCAGGTCAGAAAACCCACAACTGAAACCTTGCCATGAACCCAATTGTATCTTTTCTTCAATGCCTTCTAATTGCAATTTCTCTATTTATCACACCCCCCGTTTCTGCTTCACCCTTAAACATCCCAAGGCTGAGTCCAACTGGAGGAACATTTGAACATGGATATTATTTTGCAGACGGCCAACCCAAAGCTTTGTCTAACTTTGATCCAAACGATTTTGAAACCTTTTATTACAAACAAACACTTGACCATTTCAACTTTAGGCCTGATAGCTTCTCCACTTTTCAGCAAAGATATTTGATCAATGTCAAGTATTGGGGCGGCTCCAATGTTAGTGCACCAATATTGGCTTACTTGGGCGCAGAAGCACCAATTGATAATTCTCTTTCTAGTATTGGATTTCTCAGTGAAAACGCCAATCAGTTTCAAGCTCTCCAGATATTTATAGAGGTATGTATGGAAAGAAATTCGTGTCGATGTATAGGGCTACTTGTGTGTAGTAAATTGTTCTCTTGCCAGATCAATCAAAGTATTAATCTGAACTGTTGATCAAGTGAGTTCTTATATGCTACTTTCTCTGAGACTTTTATTTTTCTCCTTAATTAGCACCGGTACTATGGGAAGTCGATCCCATTCGGATCAAGGGAGGAAGCATTTCAGAATGCAAGCACTCTTGGGTACTTCAACTCAGCCCAGGCAATAGCAGATTATGCAGAGATCCTCATACATGTAAAGAAACATCTCCGAGCCGAACATTCTCCGGTGATTGTTATCGGTGGATCATATGGTGGAAGTAGGTGTCTGCTAATTAGTAATTAATAAGTTTAAGTAATTTTGTGACCATGTTTTTAGCTCTCCCTTTTGATTTTCTACTTTTCTTTTTATACAGTGCTTGCTTCTTGGTTTCGGCTAAAATATCCCCATGTCGCTCTAGGAGCTCTAGCCTCATCAGCTCCAATCCTTTACTTTGATAACATTATTCCACCAGAAAAGGGATATTATTCCATTGTTACCAAGGATTTTCGAGTAATTTCTTTTTCTTTGTTTACTTTTTTTCTTAACATCAATATATATTATGCAAAATTAATTAGCATTTTTAGTAAACAATTTTTTTTAATATTTATGATTTAAGGGCATGCATGCGTGTGCAGGAAGCCAGTGAGACTTGCTACCAAACGATTAAAAAGTCGTGGTCTGTAATTGATGAGATTGCTTCTCAGCCCAAAGGCCTCTCAATTCTTAGCAGAAAGTTTCAGACTTGCAGGTAGCTTGTCGGCAGCCTTGAAATTTCATGTTATAGGATTTACATAATAACGTCAAAAGCTAAGCTAAGTAGATGGATATTCTGATGATTCTCTTATTTACTTTTTTGTGTTCTTGTCATTTTGATATATTGGCATTTACATAATTCTATTGATTTTTTGTCATTATTATTTTGTTTTCTTCTCATTTAAATGTTGGGGTATTTTACTAACAATCGTTAATCCTAATGTTTAATATGTCATTACTCTCTTTTGTTCTTGTAATTAATATAACGGGAGTTAATTCTGATGATAATTGTCGTTACGTACGCTTTTGTTTTCTTGTCCTTTTTACATGTTGGGATATTTTGCTTATATAAAAACAAGAAGATTTGACCATAATTTCAGAGGCGCTACTACGTAAATAAGCGAATCCTAATGATTTATTTGTCATTCCTCTTTTGTTTACATTTTGGGATATTTACATAACAATAGTTAATTCTAATTACTGATTTGTCATTACCCTTTTGTTTTCTTGTTATATTTACATGTTGGAATATTTGCATAAATAAGAACAAATTTTTTCTTGTTTTCTTGTTTTCTTGTTTTTCAGTCAGTTGTTGACGTCGTCTGTGCTGGAGAACTACTTGATGTTAATGTATACTGGGGCCGCTCAATACAATCGCCCACCAACCTATCCAGTTACTGTTGTCTGTGGTGGCATTGATGGAGCTTCTCATGGAAATGATACTCTAAGCAAAATATTTGCTGGTGTTGTTGCATACAGAGGAAACAAGTCATGCTATGTTAACGAACCCAAAAATAAATCCGAAACAGATGTAGGGTGGAGATGGCAGGTAACTATCTATTTATTAATGAAATTAGCCTCTGTGCACGCGCTACTGAACATACAAGAGGCTTTTTAAAAAAAATTTAAAATTAAAAAAGATAATGGGTAGTTGTGTTCTATAAAAATAGGATCTATTATCTAATTTTTCTTTTAATTTTAATTTTTTTAAATATGAAAAAGTGTGAATTTACCATATTATTCTCATTTAATTAATAATTTCAATTCTTAATTTTTGCATTAACCAAGGGCATTTTTTGGTATTTTGAATGTTTTATCATTCTCTCCTTTTGCTTTATCTTATACTAGCCTCTCCGGCACGCGCTTCCGCGCCTGCGATGCTTTTTTTATATAAATATTTTATTTTATTTTAGAATTAAAAAATAAAATGGGTAGTTATTTTCCATAAAAATAGGATCCATTATCATAATTTTCTTTTAATTTTTTTAAATATAAAAAGGTGTGAATTTACCATATTATCCTCATTTAATTAATAATTTCAATTCTTAACATTTGTATTAACCAATGGTATTTTCTGATATTTTGAATGTTTCATCATTCTCTGTCTTTTGCTTTATATATATATATAGATATAGATTATCTTGTTATATTTTATTAATTGATCAGTTATAACCAACATAATAAGGAGTAATAACAATGCTCACATTACAAGACCAAAACTTATAGTTCTACTTTAAGTTCGACTCCAGATAACTATTTGGTAAAGGTTATACATTTGATCAACTAGCTATATCTCTTTTTATTAAGAAGAGAAAATTCGAACTTGAGATCTCTTTTAAGATCGGAAGGATGAATACCACTAGAACAAAACTAGTTAGGAACTAGATTTTAATTTATGTGTATTTCTCTTTCAAATGTTTGAAAGATATCTTAAAGTTCGAATCCTCATTCTTCAATTATTATCTTTCTTTCTGAGGTTGCACATGTGCTACGTGCTCGGAGCATGCGCAACTTTGTCCAAGCCCACCCAAACACATGTGGTGCATGTTTTTGGAGGATAAATATTCTTGATGATGATTGTTCCAAGAGCACACTTTGATAAATGAAAAATATCTAGTTTTATTATGAGGTCCACTTTGCTTCCCAAAAAATCTGGCTAAGCAATCATTCAAAGAGTTGCCTTTCACGATTCAGGGGAAATACTGACTTTTCTTTTGTGCAAAGTAAGATTTATAAACTTCAATATACTTGTAAATATATTTAATACATATATGTATATACCAACTACATGAAAACAATGTGTTATACCTGTAGAAGTGGCCTTGTTATATATGGTTTTTACCCCCATTTTCTAGTAGTGAATATATCTTCTTCAATACAAAAAAAATAAGTATATTTTGATTTTAATTTTATTTTAGTATAAGTGATAGTCTAAATTACTGGGGAGGGGAATATTTCTCACATACACACACAACTAAGACCTATGATTTGCAAATAAAGGCCCCTTTTCACTGAACTAAAACCCGCGATGACAAATAAATATCTCTTCACTAGATCACATTATTGGTAAATTCATTAGAATTCAATTCACGTTGACCTATTTAGACATGTAGTGACATGGTGATACCCATAGGCATCAGCAACGACAGCATGTTTCCAGCTTACCAATTCGACCTAAAAGACTACATCGAATCATGCGAGGCATTGTATGGCGTCCCTCCTCGGCCTCATTGGGCCACTACTTACTTTGGAGGCCATGTATGTATCAGAATAATCTTCAGACCTTCATTTGAATATGTAGTTTTGAATGCTAACAAATTTAATTCCGAACAGGATATAAAACTGGCTCTCTCCAGGTTCGCTAGCAACATCATTTTCTCCAATGGGCTAAGAGACCCTTACAGTAGTGGAGGGTAAGCATAAAAATGACTACACACAAACCAAATTCAAATTGTTATTATTATTTTGATAAACAACATATGTTTCAAGTTTACTAGACCAAGTTTAACATTTTGTAATATTTCTTATCACACAGGGTGTTGGAGAACATCTCAGACACCGTCGTTGCAGTCCATACCAAAAATGGTACATAATGAGACACTTCAAATAAGTTATATTTGAGAAATTTTTGGATACGGCAGACCATATATATTTGAGAAATTTTTTGACAAGGCTGAGCTTCAACTGAAGGGAACTGTATATGTGAAATTAATTGAATTTATTTTACAGGGTCTCATTGCTTGGATATAGTTGGTGCAAATACTACTGATCCAGACTGGTTGGTGAAGCAGCGCAAAGTTGAGGTGAAGATTATTAAAGGATGGTTGGCCAAGTATTATGCCAAGCTGCGGGCATATTCAAATAATAAATCGATACCACTTTAAACAATTAAAACCGTGGAAGGAATGGATTAGGGCAATCTAGGTTACAAGTTTTTCTGTGTCATCCCGGAAAACTCCTTAGTTTCTCTAGTATCAATGTCATCCCAAAGTTTCTATTGTTTAGAACGTATTAAATCAAATATTCGGCTTGAATGTGACTGTTCTTATAGTATTGTTTTGTTTTTTAATAATAAAAATTCTTTTTTTTCTCAAAATCTTACGTAGTCACATCAAGTGAACTAAGAGCATCTCCAACAAACTCTTCCAAGGCTTTGGGACACCAAAATAGGTGAGCCACATCATTAAAAGCCTTTCCAACAGTTTCTTCAACCTCAATCATCAAAACTGCAACTTTTTTCTTTCTCTTCAAAACTAGTAAGTTGATTTTTGCTCTTCAAAACATTTATTAAGTTTTGGAACAACAAAAATGTCTTGGAATGGTAGAAGCCTACATTGGGCAACTTCGACACATTTTTTACGTGGGAGACTTTTGATACCAATTTATTATTTTGTTTAATTAATGTGCTTGAAAACTAGAGGTGATGGGGATTTCTCACACACGCACACAACTATGATGCTATGGGGGTTTGAACCTTAGAGATCTCTGATATGCAAGTCAATATCCTTTTCTACTGGGCTAGCTGCCGTTGATGTTTCTTTTATTATCTTAAAATTGATAAAAGGGGCCGAAAGAATTTTAGGTCAACAGCTCCTTGGACGTGCAAAAATATCCATATCTAAGTGCAAGAATATCCAAAAATATGTAGTTGTCCATGTCCACATCGTGTTTTGGGGTTCTTAATGGGGGACGCACTCAATCGCTTTAGGACCATGACACAAATGGCTCACGTTGAAAGACTACATAACATCTTAGGATATATAGAATATATGCTTTTAGATATTTTTCTTGTAAGTCCATTTGTATGGACAATTTATACTCATCATGAGTCATGAAATTTGGTATCACATGGACTAGGTTGAGGATAATACAAAAATGCCGAACAAACTGTCTAATGTCTGGAAATTAATTACATCCATTGGATGTTTAATTAGATAATTATTTAATTGAATAATGATTTGTAGGCAATTGAGCCAAAAAAATGATTGAGATATTCCTTTTCTGTGTAGTTGCTTTGATTGGGTCAAGTTAATATATTCAGATAACCATTGTTATTGCTTTCAACTTATACATTAATTAACTGACTAACTAACCGACAAGTATTTCCTTTTCAACTTACTATTTCTTTGAATAAAGAATTGTCTACATGTTAGGCACAAAAAATGAACGTGATGAAAATATCTCACATTAACGATAAAAACTTGTAATAATGATATCTTGAATTTCTCCACCAATTAATTTTAAGTTAAATGTTCACATTCTGATGCAACCGAACATGACAACCAAAACAAGCTTCAACACTCTGGTTTTCATGTTTGGCTTGTTGGGAATGTTGTGCGCAGCGGAAGCGGATTGCACAAGAACGGTGGATATGAAACCGTTGAAACAACAAGAGCAAAATATGAAATACATAAATCCAAAAGACACAAGGATTTATCCTGGTTTGGCCCGTGTGTAGCCTACATCAGTTTCGAAGACAGCGAGAAATTCCACTAGTATCCCAAAAGAGATTACAACAAACGAAAATTAACCCTCTCACCTATCCTAGGAATTCCAGAGTTTAACTCTCACAACCCAAATCCCAAATACACCCAAGTCACTCACACACCCCAATTACACCCAATGGTGCTCACTTGCCTCAACCTCCTCACATTTGGTTGGGATTGCTACAAATGAAAACATTTGCTTCCAATTTATAGCCAAATATGCAAGAGTGTGAATGCAGCTTCAACTATTCATATGTTGGCTACCAAACTCAACAATGGATGGCTACCAAACTAGCCACACATTTTGACCTCATAGCAAGCCAACATTTACTCACATGGGCAACTCCAATGGCAAACCAATATTGACCCACATGCCAAATTTGAGCCAATTTCAACAATCTCCACCTTGGCACAAATTTACCAAGCCACAGGAGAACTTTCTATCGCTCATCTTCCTCTTACCAAATCAAGCTCAAGCACTCCTTGAACTTGCAACCAAAAATGTGTGCTTCGATCGAACTGGATGATCCCAACAGAAGAACCTCTTCTATCATCCTCATAACCAAGCCACACCAGCTGAATGTACGTGCATAAACCGCACAAAACCTTAAACGCTTGAACCTCAAGCTTCTTCCGCTCCAGTACACGCAAAGTCTAGACAACCAAGTAGCAGGAACGAACAATTTCAGCTGCCCAAAAAAGAGGGAATTACCCTCCCAAAGATAACCCCTTACAATCAAAACCCTCACTTGAAAATCTAATGATCAAAGGAAAAAACTCATGTAGCCATAAACAATGCTACCCAAAGTACATAGAGAAAAAATCAAAGCAACAAGCTACACACTATCCACAAGGAACACCCACGAAAACGCTTGAAACTCCACCGTGAAAGAAAATTTCAAAAGTCACCAAAGACAAGTAAAAAATCACACCCGAGGCATGGCACACCGGAATCATCGATCATAGGAGGAACATAAATTTTATCCTCCCTACGACATCCACAAAAGCACCTGCAAGAGGAATTATTAGACTCTTTTTCTTTCTTTGACTGATGGGCAATCAAATCTCCAATGCCCTTCCTTGTGACAGTTGCATTTGTCCTCCCGAACATTCACCTTCGAACGCGATTTTCCTCCATTACTGCTTAATCCTTATCATCCTATTTTCATATTCATGACCTAAACATTCATGAAAAATCTTATTAAACTCAACAAGATAGTTTTGACTAAGTGTACCTTCCGCCATACCACTGAGTGTACAATCGTTGTTTGGCATACAACCGATTGGAAATGATTTGGTCATATATGTATTCTCCACCATTTCAGCCATAGCCCAGCAAGTGTAGTCTCATCGGCAACCTCACGAAGAACACCGTCCGCTAACTGCAATCCAATCGCAGTGAGTGCCCGATTCAAGACATCATCCTTCTCCATCGTTGGAACACGTTGCTGGCCATGCTTAGATACCCTTTGGCGCCTTTTGAGCAGCCCCTGTTGCACTAACAAGGCTCTCATCTTCAACACCAAAATCTGGAATTTTTCTCCTGTCAAAATAATTTCATATTTTCTCAACGTCTCCTGGTTCCATCATCACGAACACAAAACTCCACCAGATCGAAAACTGGAGCTCTGATACCACTTGTTGTGCGCAGCGGAAGCGGATTGCACAAGAACGGTGGATATGAAACCGTTGAAACAACAAGAGCAAAATATGAAATACATAAATCCAAAAGACACAAGGATTTATCCTGGTTCGGCCCGTGTGTAGCCTACATCCAGGTTCGAAGACAGCGAGAAATTCCACTAGTATCCCAAAAGAGATTACAACAAACGAAAATTAACCCTCTCACCTATCCTAGGAATTACAGAGTTTAACTCTCACAACCCAAATCCCAAATACACCCAAGTCACTCACACACCCCAATTACACCCAATGGTGCTCACTTGCCTCAACCTCCTCACATTTGGTTGGGATTGCTACAAATGAAAACATTTGCTTCCAATTTATAGCCAAATATGCAAGAGTGTGAATGCAAGCTTCAACTATTCATATGTTGGCTACCAAACTCAACAATGGATGGCTACCAAACTAGCCACACATTTTGACCTCATAGCAAGCCAACATTTACTCACATGGGCAACTCCAATGGCAAACCAATATTGACCCACATGCCAAATTTGAGCCAATTTCAACAGGGAAGACACTAGAGGTGGTGTTATTTATCTTCACAATTTTTCTAACGGATATTAGCTCATTGTTTGACTTGTCAAATCTTATACATAAATGCTTATAATTAGTTTGAGGAACTTAAAAGTTCCTATAGAATTCTTGATTCAAAGATTGTAATTCTATTTTATCAATAATATAGAGTATTGTTAAATGAACCCTAAAATTAATTAAGTATACTTTATAATCTAAGCATACCTTAATATTTAAATCAAAATATAAAATTAACTAAGTATACCTTATTTAACTTCCAAAAATACCCTTTGTACATCTTAATACACCAATTCACCTCTCCAGTATAAGTTTTTTCAATGCTCCATTTGCTTTTTCTTGGCCTCCCTCTATATTGAAAGCTGATTGAACCAAATGCAAAACATATATCAGTGTTCACAATTTGAAGATTCTTCTGCTTTTGAATTGCTAGCAATACCAGGAAAACATCTAAACAGTAACTAAAGATCGACATTAATTCCCTAATGGAAAAGCTTTATCAAGTATGAAACAGTCAAAGATCATTCAAGTCCACTACCCAGAAACCCAACACTGAAAATGAACAAGTTGAATGGACAAAATCCTGAGCATGCATTTAGTAACCTGCTACACAAAAAATGAACAAAAGTCCAGAACTCCATAAAGCCATGACAACCCAAGAACACCCAGCATATACAATTTACATAAAAAATGTAAAATAAAAAAGAGAGAAAAAAAAATACCAAACTTTAGTCCATCCCTCATTCTGATTTGAACTTGAAGTTGGATTGGAAATACATAACGGTCCCTATAAACTTGGAAACTGTCCTAAAGAAGATTCCTGACGATTTCCAGGAGATGTAATAACTTGATTTCCGGTGATTTTTAAAAACTAATGATTTGGTAAATCGTGGCTTTCGAAGAATACAAAAATTTCTGAAATAGATAGTTCTAGTCATTCGATTAGGGTTGAATATGGTAAATAGGGTGTACTTATTAAAATTACCTTTGTTTCACAATTCAATATACCATTTTTGGTCATTTTCTATTAGGGTAAATTAGTAATTCAATAAGGGGACTGATTTTTCCACTCATTTTTTATCCACTTACACTCCATTTTTAGGGTTTCTGTATTTTGGGGTTTTTTGGTTGTTTTGGGCTTTTTTGTATATTGGATTGGGCTTTTATTTTGTTTAGTTGGGCCCTTATTTATATTTCTCACTTTTGTATTGGGCTTTTATATAAAACTCTATGGTAATGATATGTTCATTCCTTTGACCAAAAAAAAAATACAAAGCGAGAGAGGGAGGGAAGGCAGAGATGGGAAAGAAAGGCAGAGCGAGAGAGAGAGAGAGAGAGAGAGAGAGAGAGAGAGAGGAAGGAAGAGGAAAGAATGAGAGAATGGGTTTTTTTTTCTTTTGTAATTTTTTTTTTAAAATTTTAAAATTTTAAAAATATTTTTTTTCACACATCAGCCCCAATTAAATATCCCTAATTAAATATAAATATTTTTTAAAGTCAAAATCCCCAATTAAATTTAAATATTACAAGAATTATTTTTTAGTTCTAACAGAAACCAAACATAGGTCTTCAATATTTTTACAATTCAGTTTCTTAGTCCGACACAACACCAAACGTAGATCAATACTTAATCCAGCTTAGACTAATCTGAGCTAATCTAAGACAGTCACAGGATTTAGTCTAGTCCATGATAGTTTACCGTACCAAACGACCTCTTTAAGGCATGTTTATCCATGGCCTTTCAATTTTAACAATGTAGTACCCCGGTATTAAAAATTTGTTGCAACGTTGGTCCTGTCATTAAATTGACCGTTAAAAATCTGTTAAGTGCTAATGTGGCGCATATGGGACTCTCTCTCTTCCCTTCACCAAGCCCACTACCCAAATCCACTATTCTCTCTTACACTGAGTCTGAAGCAGCCATGGAAATAGATCAAGAGGGCTAGACAGCTCTAGCCAGCCGCCACCACGCTCCTCATTCTCCTGGACGACCACCGCCGAACTGTAACATCGACCCCACTCTCACGACCTTGGACTCGTGTCACAAACCTCTCAAAATCCTCCAGCTCGGCTCTAGAATCGGCCTTGTCAAAATCACTGGGCGCTGTCACACTGGGGCCTTGGTGAGAGAGAGAGAGAGAGAGAAAAAGTGGTAGAGCAATAGTTTTTTGTTTTTTTGTTTTGGCTTTATAGGTTTTTTAATATTTAATAATTATTTATTAAATTTAATTATAGTTTTTTAATAATATTTTATTTCAATTAAACAAAAATGTGGGTCTCACATGCACCACCTCAACACTTAACAGATTTTTTAACAGCCAATTTAATGACAGAAACACAGTGCAACAAATTTTCAATATTGGGATACTGCATTGTTAAAATTGAAAGTCCATGGACAAACATGCCTTAAGAGTATCATTTCAGGATATTAAACTGAAATTAACCCTTTTCTTCAATAATGGTATGCTGCTCATTTTTTCTTTTTGCTCAGTTTGGAAACTCTGTTTCTTATTGAGGATCGATCTAATATTACTAATATATCTAGACTGGAAATAATACATCAATCGGAAAAGCATGTTTACACAATTATCCAATCATCATAGGGAATTATTCATTTGATTATTCATTAGTAGGCCATTGACCAAACAAACATGATTTTCCCGGCTTAGTGGTAAATCGATTATGTTAGGACAAATTCTATTTTAATATTAATATTTTAGGTGCGTTTCCTCAATAGTGGGGAGAAGCAATAAAATTTCCTCTTTACTTATGACATGTTTACTAATCCGAAATTAAATTAGGGAGAATTGAATTGAGGATGAATTGAATTGAGAAGGAGTTGGATTGAGGAGAATTAGATTCCGGATCTGATATCATGCTTCCTTACTTCAATCACTCATTCCAATCCTTTAAGAGAAATTTCTTCCACAAAGTGATGAGAGAGAGAGAGAGAGAGACAGACAGAGAGAGAGAGAGTGAAGAAAAAGAAACAAGGTGAAGAGCATGCGTGTTTGTGAAGAGCATGTGTGTTTGTCTTGCAATATTTCATACTTATCTTGATGAGTGGGTTATGTAATGTGTTCTAAAATTTCTTATTTTGTGATAAATCATGGATTTATTCTATTTGCAAATCTCTCTCTATTTTTAAGTCAAGCATGTCTAATTTGTGCAATATTATATATTATTTGGAGTTTTTGTGAAATATGTGTTATTCATGGAACATGAGAACTTCAGTGACAGGGTATCCGAAGGATAAATGTGTACCAGACGGGGACATAGGGCAGTGAGGCCAATAGGGGTCACGTACTGGGTACAATTTGTGAAGGATAACCAAGATTTGAAGGAATGATGTGATATGATTTGGATTGTGTATATTTATATTATATTTTCTAGAGTGTGTAAAATGACATTGCTTGACTGGTATATTACATAATCTACTCACTAGCGGTAATTTGCTTATCCCTCACATACTTTGTTTTTCAAATCAATTAGTGGGCAAGACAAAGCGGAAACCGGAGAAGTTGGACTAGTTTAGAGTGTTAAACTTTTATTTATATCTTGTACACTTGTAAGATTATTAGAATTTGTTTTAAATATATAATGGCAATGTATTTTAACAAAATTTTCAGTCCTTTTATTTATTCCTTTCAATTCACGCACCCTGATTCGGGAGTATTCTTTATTCTCGAATCGGGTCGTGACACACACACACACACACACACACACACTCTCTCTCTCTCTCTCTCTATGCGTTTCTCTTGTCAAGTTTGCTTTGCACATCTTTCTTAATGTGTTTCTCGGAATTTTCTTTTATTATCCGGCCAGTCGCATTCCAACTTTCTTTTATTATCTTTTTTTTTAATACAAGCGATTGTCTAAACTAGTGGTGATGGAGATTTCTCACACAACTATGATGCCATGAGGGTTTGAACCTTAGACCTCTGATATTGCAAGTCAATGTCATTTTCTACTGGATTAGCCGCCGTTAGCATTTCTTTTATTATCTTAAAATTGATAAAAGGGGCCAAAAGAATTTTAGGTCAACAGCTCCTTCGACGTGCAAAAATGTCCATATCTAAGTGCAAGAATATCCAAAAGTATGTAGTTGTCCATGTCCACATCGTGTTTTGGGGTTCTTAACGGGGGACGCACTCAATCGCTTTAGGACCATGACACAAATGGCTCACGTTGAAAGACTATATAACATCTTAGGATATATAGAATATATGCTTTTAGATATTTTTCTTGTAAGTCCATTTATATCCACAATTTATATACTCATCATGAGTCGTGAAATTTGGTATCGCATGGACTAGGTTTGAGCACGAATTTTCTATATGGACAAAATACACAGGCCTAGAGTAACTGAATCCTAATAGGTGATGGGTGAGTGAAAACTACTGGCACAAATTACAAGTTATTAATTACATTAAAGATTTTTTCTATAGTTCCATCAACAAGAATTATTTGGTTGTCATTGGCTACTTTGTTTATTAAACAGGAAAAAAAAACAAATGAAGAGGAATGCGGGGTTGAAAGAGGGAAGATTGAAGGAAGTCGGGGTTGAGAGAAAGAAGATTGAAAGAAGTCAGGGGTTTTATTTCGAAACTAATTGGCAATGAGAGAATAACCGAACTCCTAAACTCAACTCTTTATGAATCCTAATAGGTGATGGGTGAGTGAAAACTACTGGCACGAATTACAAGTTATTAATTACATTAAAGATTTTTTCTATAGTTCCATCAACAAGAATTATTTGGTTGTCATTGGCTACTTTGTTTATTAAACAGGAAAAAAAAAACAAATGAAGAGGAATGCGGGGTTGAGAGAGGGAAGATTGAAGGAAGTCGGGGTTGAGAGAAAGAAGATTGAAAGAAGTCGGGGTTTTATTTCGAAACTAATTGGCAATGAGAGAAATAACCGAACTCCTAAACTCAACTCTTTATGAGCCCTTGCTACAAATATGCTATTGTTATTTTAATTTTCACTTTTGATCCAACAAATAGGTCGCACAAAAATTTAGGCGATACAGACTCGTCCATTTCTTCATTTTTTGGGGAAAAAGTAGGGTGCACGGGAGGTGAGGACAAATCAGTAACCGGGAGACACCTGGGTGTGGTATACAACAAGTGCGGCAGTACCACCTTCAAACCTCTAGAGGGGCAATTTGGTCAACACGGGAATTCTACACGCGGTTCATCGGCGTTTCTTTGTTTAACCGCATGGGTGAAACACCGGGTAAAGACCCCTAACTTTTTTACCCGATAAACCACCGGGTTTGGGTTTAGGGTTTAAGCATCACGCGTATTTCCCGGCCCCACAACCCCAAGATAAGGGTTTTGCCCCTCCGCATCCAATATAAAGGGCGAGAAAGTTCTTGTAGCAGTCGATGTGGGACATTTTGGCTGTGGATATCTCTTACTCTTGGAGAACAGACCAGCTACCCCACAAAGGTTCCTTCAGCAAACGAAGTGCCCATATGAAATGTTTAATTGCCTAATTAACTAGAAGCATACACCATTAATAAATGCTCTAAATGGGTTTTTCTATATGGAATATTTGATGCTATAAATGTTCTGAAGAATCAGGACATAGTTGAGGATAGCTAGTTTACTTGTTGAAAAATTTCTAATTCCGCTTTTGTAACTGTACTTGAGGATAATACAAAAATGCTGAACAAACTGTCTAATGTCTGGAAATTAATTACATCAATTGGATGTTTAATTAGATAATTATATAATTGAATAATGATTGGATGTTTAATTAGATCATTATATAATTGAATAATGATTTGTAGGCAATTGACCAACCCCGCCTCCCATAAGTTAATCCTAGAAGATTCGAACATTATTTTAAATAATGATTGAGATATACCTTTTCTCTGTAGTTGCTTTGATTGGGTCAAGTTTTATATTCGAATTCTATTACATGTTAGGCACAAAAAATGAACATATTGAAAATATCTCACATTAAACGATAAAGACTTGCAATAATGATATCTTGAATTTCTCCACCTATTAATTTTAAGTTAAATGCTAACATTCTAATGCAACCAAACATGACAACCAAAACAAGCTTCAACACTCTGGTTTTCATGTTTGGCTTGTTGGGAGGACACTAGAGGTGGTGTTATTTATCTTCACAATTTTTCAAAACAGTGAAATTGTCTCCTCTATTCTTGTTGACCCAAAAATAATAATAATAATTCTCTTCCATTCTTTGATATCTCATAGTCTATATATAACTGTTGTTAGTTCCAGCTCTGAAAACACATGTACAACTCAAACTCTCCAATAGCATTTTGCTACAAAATTAACCTGCTCATGTCTTTACTTCAATGCCTTGTGCTAATTGTTTCTCTCTCTATCAAAACCTCAGTTTCTTCTGCACACCTGAATATCCCACGGCTGAGTCCAAATGGAGGAACATTTTTACGCGGAAATTATTTTGCACACGACTAGCAGAAAACTATGTCTGCTGCTGATCCAATTAGTGATTTTGAAACATTTTATTATAACCAAACACTTGACCATTTCAACTTCAGGCCTGATAGCTTCAGTACTTTTCAACAAAGATATTTGGTCAATTTCAAGCATTGGGGTGGCTCCAATGTTAGTGCACCAATATTTGCTTACCTTGGCGAAGAAGACGCAATTGATGTTGATCTCTCTAGTATTGGCTTTCTCAGTGAGAACGCCCATCAGTTCCAAGCTCTCCAGATATTTATAGAGGTATGTATATCGCATACCGATAGATAGACGTAAATATTCATATCAGTGCTTTCAAAGGCATGCCTTCGCGCGTCTGGGGGCGTGCATCGGAGCGAGAAGGCAGGGAATCGCCTGAGGCGGTCAGCTGTTTTGTGAGTTGCACGTTTAGCGCGGGGAAGGCGTGAGGAGGCGTGGCCAGGCGTAGCAAGGCAGAGCAAGGCGGCGCCAGACTGGACAATTCTGAACCGGAAGAGATTGCGTAGATGAGTCTGTAAAATGGCTGCGAGGAAGATGACTCTGTGTGGAAGAAGAATCGCTTGTTTTTTTTTAAAGGTTTAAATGAAATGACGTCGTTTCACTTGAGTGTTTTGAAAAATAGAAAATGCAAGCTGTAGCTTTTAGTTTCAATATTAATTTTCCCACTCCCTTTTTATCAACTTACACTTCATTTTTCTAAACAAAAAGGAGTGTATGTGTATAAAAGAGGAGTGGGAAAATCATTTACCATAAACGTAAGCTGTAGCATTTCTCGACAAAAAAAAAAAAAAAAAACTGTAGCCTTTAGAGCATGTCCAGTGCGAAACTAGGGCAAAAGGCCCCCCTCGCAAGCCCAAACCACCTCCAGCGCGCAGCCTTTAGTCCGGGCAAGCCCTGGGTCCCACCAGCCTGGGCAAGTCTGAGGGCAAGTTTCGCCTGGGCTTCAGCCCGAGTTTGGTGACGTCATCGCTAACGTTAGCTAGCAAAAAAAATCAACAAAATTTCAACCAAAAAAAAATTTAATACCAAAAAATTATAGATGTTTTCCCTATAAATACATAACAATTTTATTCATTTTCTAAATTGTTTATATTTTGTTGCATAATCTTTTTTTCCTTTCTTGCCCTTGCTCTAGCCTTTTGGGGTGGATTCTTGCCTTTGCCCTAGCCTTTTGGGGTGGAGCCAAAAAAGGCAAGACTGCCACTATTCACATGAATAGTGGCAGCCTTTGCTTGCCCTTGCCGTAGACTTAGCCCTTATGGGTGGAGATGCTCTTAACGCAAGCCGTAGGCTGTAGCTTTCAGTTTCAATATTAATAATATATTTCTTGCCCATTTTTTTTTTGGGTAAAGATGTACTTTCATAAATAAAGACCAAAGATTCTTGCCCTTTTCTAACTCTTGGCGGCTATAGCCTTTATTCTACTTACCTTTTTTTTCCCTTTTAAATTAATATATTAACACATGGATTTTTATATATATATATATATATTAATATTTAAAAAGCTTACACCTCGCATAGCGCGACTAAAATGCTTTGCATCAATGCCTCGCCTTTCAAAATATTAATTCATATATATAGAGAAATGTTCTCTTGCCAGATAAACGTTGATTATGGTGAATTCTTATACGTTACTTAGTTTTGAGACTTTTATTTTTCTCATTCTAGCACCGGTAATATGGGAAATCGGTACCATTCGGATCAAGGGAAGAGGCATTTCAAAATGCAAACACTCTTGGGTACTTCAACTCAGCCCAAGCACTAGCAGATTATGCAGAGGTTCTCATTCACGTAAAGAAGAAACTCCATGCTCAGCATTCTCCGGTGATTGTTATCGGGGGATCCTATGGCGGAAGTGAGTGATTCCATACCCATCTCTGCAAATACGATTGATTAATTAAGTATCCAGAAAGTTTTTGTCCATGTTTTTAATTATTTTTCCTTTCTCATTTTGTATTTTTGATGCAGTGCTTGCTTCATGGTTTCGGCTAAAATACCCCCATGTTGCTCTAGGAGCTCTAGCCTCATCAGCTTCAATTCGTTACTTTGATAACATTGTTCCCCCGGAGGATGGATATTATTCAATTGTTACCAAAGATTTTAGAGTAATATATTTTCCTTTTGTTCACCTGTTTGTCTTAGCATCAATATTTTATTTAATTTTAAAAAAACTCTTAATTACTATTTATTGGCATGCATGTGTAGGAAGCGAGTGAGACTTGCTACCAAACTATAAAGAAGTCGTGGTCTGAAATTGATGCAATTGCTTCTCAACCTCAAGGCCTGTCATTTCTTAGTGAGAAATTTCACACTTGCAGGTAGGTGCTCACTGAGCTAGATAATTCTGATGATTATAGGTATTATTCTACTTAATCAAGAAATTCCACGCTTGCACGTAGCCCTCTCGATTCTTTATTTTTTTTATTTGTCATTTTCATGTTGGCATTTAAACAATTATAGTAGTTAATTCTAATGTTTAAGTCTTTTCTCTTTTGTTTTATTGTCATTTACGTAATAACAAGAGTTAATTCTAAAGATTAATCTGTCATTACTCTTTCGTTTGCTTATTGCGTAGGATATTTATATATAATGAGGAGAGTTAGGGTTTATGGTTCAAACTCCTACAACATCTTGGTAGTGTGTGTAAAAAAATGACGAGAGTTAATTCTAACTATTATTTTCATTACCCTTTTCTTTTCTAGGCCCTTGAACAAATCGTCCGAGCTGAAGAACTACTTGGATAATTTGTATTGTGACGCAGCTCAATACAATAGTCCACCAACATATCCAGTCACTGTTGTATGTGGGGGCATTGATGGAGCTTCTGGAAATGATACTCTTACTAAAATATTTGCCGGCGTTGTTGCATATAATGGAAACAGTTCATGCTATGTTAATCAACCCAGAAATTTATCTGAAACAGATATGGGCTGGAATTGGCAGGTAATTAATTATAACTATTCACGTAACTTGTCACCTTATCTTAATTATTGATATGAATAATTATGATCTACTTCAAAAGTATTAACAATGGTCACGATGACAATTACCAACTAATATGAGAGGGTTCGATCCCTAAGTAAATAGTAAGCAAAAAGTTTTTGAGATGAACCTCGAAACTTCGAGGGCAATTTATTGAAAGTTTCAACTAATACAATAGGACCCAATCCTGATTCAGAATGTCAAACAAAAAGGCGTCTTGAATAAGATCAGTCCCCTCATAATTTAATAATTTTTAACAGCTAACACTAGAGCAAAATAGACGTAAGGAAATCGAAAACTATATTAAATAATCACTTAACCCCCATCTAAGGCCAAAGTTCTAAATAATCACTCCTCCCATTTGGTCACCTTTGAGACCATATTAAATTGATGCATAATAAGTGAGAGTAATTAACTAACAGGATGCGTCGTTGTCTTTTGTGTTCTCTACTCATTAGAATTTAAGTACATCGACTCGTACCAATTAGTGATTAGTTTAGTGATATTTCTCTTCACACATATTCAGAATATATATGAGTTTTTTTTCTCCAAAATCAAACAAAAAAGAAAAGAAAATGTATCTTTATTAAATCACACCTTATAATATAGGGATGACTAATAATTTGTAGTGTTTTTAGAGATGTAGTGACATGGTGATTCCGATAGGCGTCGGCAACGACAGCATGTTTCCAGCTTACCAATTCGACCTAAAAGACTACATCAAATCCTGCAAGGCACAGTATGGCGTCCCTCCTCGGCCTCATTGGGCCACTACTTACTCTGGAGGCCATGTATATATCAATCAACTATCTTATAATTATATATAATCTCAAAATGATATCACTCATCTTTTTTCTTCTTCTTCATATTTCAAAACTAATGCTAGCGAAAATTAATTGTGATGCCAAACAGGATATAAAACTAGCACTTGAAAGGTTCGCTAGCAACATTATTTTCTCCAATGGGCTAAGAGCACTACTACATTTAACTTTTTGCGCGACGGATAATAGTTTGTCGTGCAAAGAAGAATCGAGTCGCATATATATTGGCGCGACGGACAAAAAACTACCGTCGCGTAACGTTCGTAAAGACTGACTTTGCGCGACAAAATAATGGTTACGTCGCGCATCATGCGACGAAGACAATTTTCAGTCGCTCAAAAAAGCGATGGATATCATTTGTCGCACAAACATTCATCTCACCATAGTAGAAGCGACGAAGAGATATCGTCTCAATATAGTAAGCGCGACAATTTGTTTTTCGCGCAACAAAAAGCGCGACGATAGAGAAATCGTCTCACAATAGTAAGCGCGACAATTTTATCTTCGTCACGCAACAAAGAGCGCGACGATACAAACACGTCGCACAGTTCGCGCCAGAAAATAAGCGCGACGGAGGGATGAAGCGCGCGTTTTTTTGCGGCGAAAACATTTTCGTCTCCCAATTAGTTGAGCGACGACAATGCGCGACGAATAATGTCGTGGCGCAAAAGTATATATATTTTTTATTTTTTATTTTTCCGTTTTGTTTTGTAATAAAATATATTTAAATTGTACGTTTTTTTTTTGCAATAAAATATAGTTTATGTTTTTTTTAATAAAATAAAATTGCAATAAAAAACCATAATGAAAAGATAATATAAATTGATATAGTTCAAGATAAAATGTTTAAAATGTAATTAAGAAAGTAAAAAAACTAATTAAAAAATGTAGTAACATCTATGTTGTCATCTTGCAAATGCGGCTCGGAAGTCTGGCCATGCTCTGGTTGAGGGGGCACGGAGGTCGACGGGGAACCAAAATGTGACGGGATTTGAATGCCGGACCGAGAGATGGACTCCATAAGCTGTGACATCTGGGCATTATATGAGGCCATTTGGGAAGCCATTTGGGTCTTAAGCTCGGCCACCTCAGCTTTCAAGGCAATCACTTCCATGTTTGATTGAGACGATGGAGGGGCTCTAGGTTCCCGCTGTTGGCATTCCCCATCCCTCGACAATATATCCCTGGCCTCCTCCCGAGAGTCTGATCTAAGGTCTCCGTCAATATCTGAAACCCCGCATCCTGTGGAGGATCCACAACATCGAGCGGAGTATCGGGAGGAAGCTGGAGGCGGACTCTTGAAGAACCAACTGTTTAACATAACATAAAATGTTAATTAAAACCCCTATATAATAACCATGAACTCATGAGTAAAACAATAATACTTACATGAAGGGACTCCGCCAATTCATTCCCGGGTCGAACATAAACGTCGCCAAAGACGTCGATCTCCGGGAATTTGGACCCCCCCTTAATTGAACAAGAGAAGAAAATTGTTAGTACAAAAAAAAACAAATTCATATTGATGACATATTAAAATTTAAAAAAAACGATATAATTATTACCCGCGCGCGCCTCCATCCGATATGAGAAGGGCCTGGAACCGAATGATGGAGAAGAGTCTTCTTGTTCCTATTGCCCTTATTTGCTTTCGCCTTCTTCTGTTATACAAAAAATAAACGTATTACTTGAAAATTAAATTAAATTAAAAAAAAGTAAATAAACATTAATGAAAAAACATGTAATAAATTTCAACTTAATATGAAAAAATTACCACATAATCAGACTCTTGAAAATGACCGCAGAGCCACTCCCAACTATCTTCCCGCCCCTCAAGCTCCTTTGAGAAACCCTCCTAGGAGCGACCTGCGGATCATCATATGCCATAAAATGATGGTGCAGATCGCTCTTCCACTGCTTATACCTCTCACCAAAGAGTCTGTTGACGTACATCAACGACTCGTCGGGAGGTCTCTAAATTGTAGTTCGTCTACAATACATTAATTACATTCATTAAATATTAGAAATATATAAAATTTGAAAGCAAAACAATTAAAAGGCATACATACCGACAGTTGTTCGCGCACGACCGTCCGCATCTCGTCAGGCATGACCTTCCAAGACTTCCATTTCATCGGACAATGGGTCCGAACGACGTGACCAATGTCGTGGGCCAATGAGCTATGTTGGTCAGCCGTTGGTGCAGCTCGATGTCGCTCGTCGTATCCGATGTGACACGACTGTTGTGAACTCGGGTGGACTTCGCCGTCTTCAACTGGCGACAAGGTCCCCGGTGTTCCTCTTGGCTGCAAACACATATCACATTAACGTTAAATATATAATACTACTAAAATATTAGTCTGAAACAGCTGTAGTTAATGAAAATCTTTACCTGGTTGTGAACCCGATGCACCAGGAGCAGCGGACAAAGTCGTGTCAATCATGTGGGGAGGGCGATGATGCCGCCTGGCGCTGAACAGGCTTTGCCACTGATGACTCAGATGACACCGGCCCATGGGAGACCTGACGAGAAACCTCCATAACATCCACCTGTGGTGGAGCACTGACAGGTGACGTGGAAGCCGGGGGTGGCAAAGGCTGTGCACTCGTCATCGCCTTACGGGTTCTGATAAGATTGAACATCTGCACGAAACAAGCATTTAAAGTACCACATGGGGCAAAATTTTATAATTTCAGAAGAAAAAAAAATTAAAAAACCTCAACAACTAATCAAGAACAAACTCAATATCAAGGAGCAATAAAGAAAAAAATCAATCAAGAAAACTTAATTGCAAAATATACTAGAATAATTTCTACCTAAATAAAAGAGAAAAACACATCATTCCATTCAGTGAAGCAAACCCAAGAACCTAAACTCCAAACAAATTCATATTTACAAAATTAAATGGATGAATGAAATCTGAACAATAAAACAAACCAAAGAACCACAATTCCAAAGTCATTTCAGATTCATAGAATTAGAAACCTAATAAGATTGAGTAACAAAACTAATATTATTACCGCAAAGTTACACCTCAAATCACTGCTATTTCTTAATATGGGTTCCCTATATACGTACATTTCACAAAATTTCAGCAAGAGCAAAGTAATGTAAATCCTAACCAACCATCAGACTAAGCAAAATTTCACAAAATCATCCCTGCATATTAGAATAGGAAAAGAAACTCGCCAATAAAAATTCAGCTCCTCTGTTTAACCCCATACTAGAATAATTTCTACCTAAATAAATAAGAAAAACACAGAAAAAAAGAGACTAAGCCAACACGTAAAAGAAAATTGAAACATGCAATCCAAACCAACCATCAGACTAAGCAATTTCAACACTTACAAATTAAATTGAGATATCGAAACAGCAAAACAAAACCACAAATGCATTAACAAAATTGAAAGAAAAAGATAACAGATATTATACCTTCGTAGAGAGGGAGAGAACAAGGGGGGAGTTTGGGTTGCAGAGAGACGGACAGCTGGGAGGTCTGGGAACGGATGGAGGTCGGCTGGAGGAGATTCGAGCGAGCAGCTGGAGGAGGGAAATTTGGGAGGAAGAGACTGAACCAGAGAGTCGGGTTATGCAGAAAAATATACATGACCTTGCGCGACGGACCACTATCGGTCGCGCAAATTCATTTAAACCTTGAGCGACGGACCACTATCGGTCGCGCAAATTCATTTTAAACCTTGCGCGACAAATATTAATAATAACGTCGCGCAAAAAGTAACTTTAATAGACGGCGACGCAAACATTTCGTAGCGCAAATTCGATATGCGCGACTAAATAGCGTTAATCGGGCAAAACGATACTTTAACACATGGCGACGTAAAACCTTCGTCGCGCAAAAAAAATTAATCGCGCAAATATTTTTTAATGCCCGGGAAATGAAGCGCCACAATTTTGCCACATTGCGCGACGTAGACATCCTTTCGTCGCGTGATTCCGCGACGAATTATACACTATCGTCGCTCAAATCCAGAAACCCTGAACTCTTGCACCCTTGCACCCTTGACCCTAAACCCCCGGATGCTGAAAACTATAACATTGCTCGACGCATGCATCCGTCTCGCAAATCTATTTGGCGCGACGAAATATAGCCATCGTCGCGCAAAGATATTTTCCGCGACGAAGAATCCGTCTCGCAATTATTTTCATTTATAACCGTTGAATATATTGTCCCATTTCTGGATCTCTGAATATTTGTTATTTGCGATTTTTGGGGTATCCGATCTCACAGTATATGCAAACACGTTTGACGGTTGGATCGTTGAAACGAGTTTCATATAATGCGTATACCATCAAAACCCATTTCATCCTCTAACAATACAATGTTTGTTTATAATTTTGTTATATATACCTTTAGATTTTGTGGTATCCACTAGTGTACATCATTTTAATTGAAGATCAAATTCAGTCATTGAATTTATATATTGTCAATGAGTCTAGTTGTAAAAAATTATGAAAATTGGAATTAAAATAACCGTTAAATCGTGATATTTCATTTATAACCGTTGAAAACTTTTGTTCGTTACAAGATTTCTAAATATTTATTTCCCGCACAACGAAGGTCGTGACTAATTTACTGAGATATAATCGCTTAACATTATTTGAGCTGCAAATGAAAGTTGTTATATTTTTTTCTCTATTATTGGACTAGTTTAGCACATTTTCCGGACTTCGAAAATATTTGCGCGACGAATTGTCCCGTTTGCGCGACAACTAGATTCGTCGCGAATAATGTTAAGCGACGAAGAGGGCTTTACCGTCGCGCCAACATAGTCCTATAATTTCTGAAAATTCGTTATAATTTTATTTTTGTGAAAACTACCTTTTGCGACGACAGTCGACGTCGCCATACATTTCTTGCGACAAGAGTTTCTTCCCCGTCGCAAAGAGTTTCCGTATAAATTTTCGATAGTTGTTATATGTTTTTTGATTATTAGGATCGATATTTGCGCGACGAAAGCCGTCGTCCCGCAAAAGATACCGTGCCGAAAGAGTACATATCGTCGCGCAAAGGTCACTCATTATAGATACTTTCTACTTAGCGCGACCACGGATGTCGTGCTGGAGTCACTTTTATTTATAAAAAAATTTCACAGCGCGACGAATATCGTCATCCCGCAAAGCCATATAGCGCGACGAAACAATTTATTTGTCGCGCAAAACGGCCAGTTATTTTTTTTTTCAATTTTATTTTTATTACTGGATTCTCCTAATTATATATTTTTTTGTTTTACAAATTCTGCTGATGATGCCTAATCCATTGATATAACAAGTATATATATATATATTCAAACAAGCATACTTTGCGAAAATATATATACTAACATTATTAAATTACAAATAATTTCACATTACTATGTTTTACAATCCTCCTCCGCAAATAAATTATGTTATTAATCATTTGAACTATAAGAATCTTCGTTATCGTCACTGTGATCACTTTGGGTCTCCCAATCCTCCTCCTCCTCCTCCCATAAGTAGATCATCATCGTTGTTCGGGGCCGTGGTTGGAACGTATCGCGGAAGAAAACCAAGGTCAATTGTAATTGACTGAATCGGTATTTCTCTTGAACGCACTCCTTCAAGTTGAAAGGGTTCTTGTACGACATTTGTATCTACAAGTGTTTCTGCATCATGTTCCATGGAAGATTCGAAACGTTGGTCAGCGACGTCGACGTCGTTGTCAGATGGGTCTTGTTCTGGTATAGCATACACATTCCTCTTATCCATCTGTTGAACAACTTTCCACCCGCTCCCTGCTTTAGGGTCATCTAGATAGACAATCTGTTTTGCCATGTTTGCCAAAATATAAGGGTCGTCATCATACCAAGTTTTGTTGATGTTCACAGATAGTAACCCATGATCAATTTTAACACTTCCCTGCCTATTTGGGTTCGTATCAAACCATCGACACTTAAACATGATCACTTGGTATCGGTCTTTGTAAAGAAATTGCACGACAGTTGTGAGTTTGCCATAGAAATTAATGTCCGTACTTTCGCCTCCACCGGGAACAAGGACACCGCTGTTTTGCGTACACAACTTGTCATCTCGTGTAGTCCCCAAAAATTTGACGCCGTTAACATGACAACCCGAGAACAATTCAGCCCTAATTGGGCCGATTGCTAAGTTATATAACTCTTCACTGTAAGAGGGGGAATTCTCTGATTTCAACTTATTCACCTAATATTAATTAAAAACATTCACATATTAGTTTCATACCAATTAAATACTACAATATATATGTCAAGTACAAAACACTTATAACTTACATATTCCAAAAACCATTTTGGAAACAATTCACGGTGTTTCTTGGAATACAAATGTGATGGATGTTCTCGCTTCATCATCTCTTCATGCTCCTCTAAGTATGCTATTATCTAATCACAATTGCTCAATACAAACCAATGAGCTACCTCCGTGTCATTCCTGGAAAACGACTCTCCTCGTACATGATCTCCAAAGGGTCGTGCGCCTTGGGCAAAAATAGAAAGTTGCTCATTTCTCACACCTCCGTCATTATTGCGATGAGGTCGATTGAAAGCTGTGTCTACATCCTTCAAATACATTGCACATAAAGTAAGCGCCTCATATTGAACCCAAGCCTCTACAATGGATCCTTCGGGCTTCGCTCTGTTAATCCCGTTTTTTTTCAGCTCACCAAGAAGCCTGGCAAATGAAAACAAAAATATGCAAATTAGCAATATGGGAGTAATGTGATAAACATGCATACAGAAATAATGATGATTATATACCTTTCTACTGGATACATCCAGCGATAGTTGACTGAAATCAGCAAGCAATGCCTCTTCTGGCAAGTGAACCATCACGTGAATCATACTCGTGAAGAAAGCCGAGGGAATATCATCTCAAACTTTCATAAGACTTGGACAATGTCATGGCGCAATTGATCAATGTCTGTCTTTCGCAACGTTTTTGCCGTCAGTTGGGAAAAAAATCTGGACAACAATATGATTGGCTTGACTACATCTTCCGGCAACAAGTGTCGAATCCCAACAGGAAGTAGGCGTTGCATAAACACATGGCAGTCATGACTCTTGAGTCCGGTAAATTTACCTCCGTCAACATTCACGCAACGTGCGATATTAGAAGCATACCCATCAGGAAACTTTACATACGACACAAACTGGAGAAACTCTTTTTTGTCATTCGGTTTCATGGAAAAAAATGCAAGATCCCTTATAACTTTATCACTGGCTCTTTTCAGCCATAAACCTCTTCGTATGCCCATTCTTTCTAAATCAAGACGAGCTTTTATCGTGTCCTTTGTCTTTTCCTTGATATCTAGAATCGTTCCAATCAATGTGTCAAACACATTTTTCTCAACATGCATAACGTCGAGATTGTGCCTCATTTTTAGTTTCGACCAATATGGGAGCTCAAAAAACATAGACTTGTGCGTCCAGTTCATATGTGCAGCAGGTCTAGTCCGACTAACTATTTTCCCAAACGGAGCAAAATCCAAACGATTCAGCTGTTCCAAGATCTAATCACGGGACGATTCTCTAGGTCTTGCATGACGCTCTTTGTTCCCGTCAAACTCTTTATCCTTTTCCCGCCACTCGTGGTCCCATGGCAACCATCTTCGATGCCCAAGATAACACACTTTTCCAGCGTGCCAAACAGAAGTCACATCTTCCTTGCATACAGGGCATGCCATATAACCCTTTGTGCTCCACCCCGACACCATTGCATATGCGGGAAAATCATTCACAGTCCACATAACTGCCGCCCGCAAAGTGAACATTTTCCCGATGGATTTATCGTATGTGCGCACACCGTTTATCCATAAATCCTTGAGCTCATAAACCAATGGCCTTAAGTACACATCGATTGACCTGCCAGGATCCTCAGTTATCAAAACAGTCATCATCATGTACTCTTTTTTCATCCATTTCCAAGGCGGCAAATTATATGGGAATAGGAAAATCTGCCAAGTGTTGTGGTGTTGGTTTAGAACCTCGTACGGATTGAATCCATCTGTGGCACGTACCAATCTAACATTCCGGGATCAGCAGCAAACTCGGGAACGTTTTGATCGAACTCTTTCCATGCCTCCCCATCTCCAGGATGCCGCATCACATCGTCGTCTACCCGTTTTTCCTTATGCCATCTCATGTCTGTGGCAGTATGCGTCGACATATAGAGTCGCTGCAATCTTGGTTTCAGGGGAAAATAACGCATGACTTTTTATGGAACCTTAGTCATTCTATTATGAGATGTCTGTTTGAACCTCGACTCATTGCATATAGTGCATGTATCCAACGTTTCATACTCTTTGTAGAATAACATGCAATTGTTTTTGCAAGCGTGGATTTTTTCATAACCCAATCCAAGACCACTCAACATCTTCTGCGCATGTCTGTGGTCTTTCGGCAAACAATTGTCCGTTGGAAGCATTTTCTTGAAAACCCCCAAAAGTAATCGAAACACAGATTCAACATACGATACTTTATTTTTCCCTGCATTAGCTCCACAATCGCCGTCAGAACGGAAAAGCTCTCGCACCCGGGTATAACTCTTGGTTGGCATTTCTTAACAGGTTTTCATACTGTTCGAACTCTGCACTGTCCATTTGTGTAGGCACGTCATCTTCTCCTTCCTGATTGCTGCTGGTCGATGCAAATGGAAATGCATCATTTATAATATCCCTAACTTGTTCATTATGATCAACACTGGGTTCAACATTATCTACTCTTGTGGCCCTTGAAGACGAAACAATGGCTAATTGTTCCCCGTGATGGTTCCAAGTGATGTATGTCTCAATCATTCCATTCCTCACTAAATGAAATCGAACATTTTCAATTGTGTCCCACAACGTGTTGTTACAACTCCTACAAGGACAACGGATTCTAGTTGCACCCGGGTTGTGTGTCCGTGCAAAGTCAATAAAATCCTCCATTCCATCCAAGTATTCGTCTGCGCACCTATTCGGGTTCTCTGATCCACCTCCTGCTCATCGTTCCTGGAACCACAATCACAACACAACAATCATGTTGTATTCGTACAAAATATTTCCTTATGCCTCCGGTAAGGGCCTATCCCATTCAGAAATACATAGTCACGTCACGTAATTTACAGCTACATGAGATGTATTTTGCAGGGTCTCATTGCTTGGATATACTTGATGCAAACAACATTACCTGATCCAGACTGGTTGGTAAATCAACGCAAAATTGAGGTGAAGATCATTAAACGTTGGATAGCCAAGTACTATGCCGACCTTCAGGCATTTAAAAAATAGATAAGATGTCTCATGGAAACTTGATTAGGGCAAAGATCCTTTGCTAAAGAAGGCCAAAAGGCAGTTAATAAGTTGCATGTAATTTTGCATTTAATTAGGTCAATTATCACCAAACCACCCGTGTTCTCTCTCTCTCTCTCTCTCTCTTTCTCTCGGATGCCCTCAAACTTTGTCTCTAGTATCAATGCCATATCCCATAAGTTTCTGTTGTCTTCTTATTCTTTTACAAGAAATGTTCTTTTCTCAAAATCTTACCTAGATTTCTAAAGATTCCCACTAAAACATATACACCATCAAATGGAATTCATGATCAATATCACATGGAGGAAACAATAATTTTGGCATAATATTCTTGAGAATTATTCCTTTATTACCCTTGAAGCACTTTCGTACAAGGACTCCACTCTACCAAATTTTCTATGTGGCTGATACTTTATACAGAAATATAGAAATGGTTACTATTTTAGCCAAATGCAACCACCCAACCCAACTGATCTTCAACAAGAAACCCGTCATTATCTATTGGTTTTATTTCTATTGACACGAACCAAAAAACGAACGAGAGAGTTGGTAAGACAGTATGACAGGACCAGACCCAAATTCCACTTTGGAATCCGAGCCGAGCTCTGTGCGTGTCCAATACCTGGTGAGTGTCCGGCACAACTGACCAAACTGCCCTTCCAAACAAAACTCCCAACAAATCTCAAGTTTGACTTCTGCCGAAAATTCGGCAGTCTCCTCTGTAATTTGAACATTTCCCAAAATTTATTCCTGTAAAACGAGCATATATATAACCCAACAGCCAGCATGCATAAAATTATGTCCAAGAAAATCAAGCATCAATCATTCTGGCCTCAGGCCTCGACAATTCAAATAAATCATTCTGTTAACAAACTCAATTCTGATTCTTGGAACACTCTAGAATAGTATTAGATTTCAAATAACTTAACTAGGCTACCTGTCAATCAATTATCCTCGCGGCTGCACCTAGAATTCTAGGTTGCCTACGTACCCTTAACCAGGGATCAAGCCACACGTAGTTCTTTCCATTTATACATTGCACTTGTTATACTTGCACAGAAACCGAACATGCTTATTTATATTTATATCACAAGTCATACGTTTGCATAAACCTTCACACCAGTTTAAAACATTATAAAATAAACATTCATCTTCCACCTGGGTGTGTCTATCATTATCTATCATTTCCTCGTGTCTCAGTTCATGACACGTCCTTTCAGGTCTCGGTAACACAAAGTCACCCGAACTGCAACCCTCGCAGGATTCAAGGGACGTTTAGTCAACCTGATCCGCATTTCTGAAATAGTTCATATTCAAACATATGTAAGTCACTTATTGCATTTTCTCTAGTTCATACACCCATATATGTGATTTATATGCTATTGGCTTAAATTATATATACGAAATAAATAAAGATGAAAACAACGATAGATTAAGGTGAACATAAAGATAAAAATAAAATAAAATAAAAATAAACTCAACATGCTTCGAAACTTACTTAAGGCTCATATATATATTATTGCCTACGAAATTAATGGTACTGTATAAACTCCTCCATTTTAGTTTAACAGCAATCTCAAAACTTAAATTCTCTCCACCTAGGAGTACCCTCATTCTTGATCCGTCAATTCCAATTATTATTCCGTCAATTCCATCCTCGCAGATCTCGGAAACACAAAGCTAACCGAGCCGCGTTCCTCGCAGGCCTCAGAGACACCAAGTCAATCTGAGCCGCGCTCCTCGCAGGTCTCAGAGGACCATAAGTCAGCCCGAGCCGCGTTCCTCGCAGGCCTCGGAGACACCAAGTCAATCCGAGCCGCGCTCCTCCCAGGTCTCAGGGGACTATAAGTCAGGCCTGAGCCGCGCTCCTCGCAGATCTCAGAGGACCATAAGTCAGCCCGAGCCGCGTTCCTCGCAGGCCTCGGAGACACCAAGTCAATCCGAGCCGCGCTCCTCGCAGGTCTCAGGGGACTATAAGTCAGGCCTGAGCCGCGTTCCTCGCAG
Source organism: Prunus fruticosa (assembly GCA_018703695.1). Classification (NCBI taxonomy): domain Eukaryota; kingdom Viridiplantae; phylum Streptophyta; class Magnoliopsida; order Rosales; family Rosaceae; genus Prunus; species Prunus fruticosa. Next base: position 12,471,286 of record CM031922.1, read on the forward strand.
GCCTCAGAGACACCAAGTCAATTCCAGCCGCGTTCCTCGAGGTCTCAGGGAACCATAAGTCAGCCCGAGCCGCATTCCTTGCACCACACGGTTCAGGCGTCCCTGAACTCGTGGGGCATTATTTATGAATGAAATCTGTTTCAAGGCAACTGGGGGTTCGAAAATAAAATCATATCTGAAACTTATCTTGAGATTCCTCTTATTTCACAAACTGTTTAGATATTTAGCTAATTTATTAATCATGGCAATTTCCCATTAACAAACCATTCCAAAACTAAAATATTAATATTTAAAAGTAATGGATAACTAAATGAGTAAATAATTGAATAAATAAATAACTAAATATAGAGTTCAATACCCATTGCCAGAAAATCTCAAAATTTGGGGCCAAGCATCCTACCCTAGATTCAGATCATCAATTGGAGTCACTTTTGTTCTTGGACCATAGCCAAAAACTAACCGGAACTAGCCGAAACAAAGCCGAAACCGTCGGCCAAAATGGGTATTTTGAACTATCTGAAAAACCTACAATACTTACATAAACAGGTAGAGCATGATGTGGGGATGAATTTACATACCTCACTTGACGAAATTGGCCGTTGGAATCGCCGGAAAATGCAAGAACATTGCCGGAAAACCGAAACCTTTTCTAAGCTTCGAATTGGAGCTCACCGCCAACGAATCAAATCGGGTTTTGGGTGGGTTTTATAGAGGAGGACGAGGGGAACATTTTTCGTGAAAGTAGCACGGCCAACCGTTGCACAACGGCGGCATATGACGGCCTGGAAGTCGAACAGTCACTGCTGCTCCAGTGACTTGTCGAACTGCCAAGGAAGAAGAAGCTGGAAAATGGAGGGGAAGAAGGAGAAAAAAATATATAAAATTTGGGCCGGGGGGGTACCGTAGCGGTCCTGTAGCCACAGTACAACTTTAAAAATTCCTTCTATGTCCTTTTTGTTTTTAGACCTTTCATCCTTCGTTACAACTCGGAATTGAGTGTGCCGTGTGTCTACGAACTCGTTTCGACGAGCCCAATACAACGGTCCAAACCAATTTTCCAAATTCTATTCCGGTCAAAAAGTCGACTTTAATCATAATAAAATATTTCATGGCAAAATTATCTTTTTACCAAAATAAATTAAAAATTAAAAATTATTTAAGGACCGGGTTGTTACACAGTAACTATAGGATACACACACATTTGGGTTGCTTCTTTATGCTATATGAATTTTCCATCCAAAACTGCACATTACATATGAGATTGTATAATAATAATAAACAAAAACCCTTTTTCTAGTAGTGTAAGGAGTAATTGTTACTCAACCCTTAGATTATAACTATTAAAGCTTGAGATGAAAAAAAGAAAAGAAAGACTAAGATGCATATTGAGTGGATTTTTAATACACACATCTTAGTTATGTAATTTAATCCTCGTTGCATCATTGCATGGGACTTACATGAAGAAGCCTAGATATACCCTCCGCCTGCTTATGTCCGTAAGGGGGAGAATCTTGTTTGCAAGTTACACAAACCGCTACACGGACTCAAGTAGGCTTCTAGGCAATGGTTTGCTAAATTTTCACAAGCCATTCTTGAAGTTGGTTATACTCAATTCAAAGTCGACTACTCTCTTTTTCATAAACACAAAAGTACCTCTTCAGTGTTTATATTAGTGTGTATGTCGATGATGTAATTATCACAGTTTGAAATGCCAAGGAAATTTCCAAGCTTAAGAACTTCCTACACCAGCAATTCAAGTTAAAAGACTTGGGTAATCTCAAATATATTCTTGGGATTGAGGTCTCAAGATCAAGAAAAGGGATTTGTTTGAATCAACAATATGCTTTAGATATTATCAAAGACACGGGTTTATTGAAAGCCAAGCCCGAGCCTTTTCTCATGGAAGAAAATTTGAAACGAAACAATATTGATGGCAATATTCTAAACAACCCAGCCTATATCTCAATTTGATATGAAAGTTGTTACACGTTTAGTTCATTTCTTAAAAGTTTCACCTAGTCAATGTATCCTATTGCCATTCCATAATGAATTACAGTTACGAGATTTTTGTGATTCAAATTGGGCAAGTTGTCCCATGACAAAAAGATCAACCACCGGCTATTGTGTGTTTCTTGGTACAAGTCCAGTTTCATGGTGATCGGTGCATAATTACATATCCTTTTGTACCCTTTTAACTTATGATTTGGTTATATTTTTGAGTTAAACTTGTGCTTTTAATAAGTTTTGTGTTTGTTTCAGTGTAATAAGCTTAAGGACTCACTAATTGCATTTTGGAGACAAGTTAGCTCAAAACGGTGTCTGCAGATCAGTCAACTTCACGGATTGTACTGTACTTGCTCAAGAAGAACCAAATGACGAGCCATATATCATTGGAAATATACGGAGGTCTAGTTTCTGTAGAATTTTACGGTTCATGATTCCGAGTCTTCTAGAGAAAGTTATACATGTTTTGGCAACTTAAGGTCAAATTCGGCAGCATCTGCGTTACTGGGCCAAAAATCACATTTGAAGGCCTTCCCGATTTTTCCTTGAGTTGGGCTGCATATTCTTGGAAAGATAATTCAAAGAGCTTCAAGATCCATATTTTTCCAGATTTTTCAGATTGGAGCCACAAGCCCAAAACGAGCCCACAAGCTGGCTGCAATGCATTGTCATGCATGACATAGGCATGATGAAGTGTTGTTGATTGTGGGAAAGTTTGGTGAAGCTTATTCAATACCTATTTTTGAGTGGAATTTTGCAGCAGCCAAAAGATGATGAAGTGGGGGTGCAACACTAAGCCTAAAGACAAGAGGAATTGTTTTCAAATGTAATAGTGTGTTAGGTGAATTAAGTGTTGTAAGTTGGTGAAGTGAGTGTGGTTAGTGAACTCTATTGTATAATTCAGATTTTCACTTCCCCTAGGCCTATAAATAGGGAAGTTCTCTAAGCTTGTAAATAACACCCCCAAGGGGGGGGGGGGGAGCTCTCAAACACTTCTCTAGAGCTCCATTCCCTTCTCTCCCTCAAATTCTCTTAGTTTCCCTTTGTAGTTCTCAATTGTTGTAATAAGATCATTCTTCTAAATTTTCTGTTTATTAAATCTCAAACACTTCTCAAACACTTACTTCTCCGCCATCTATTCTTCTCAAACACTTCCTAAACACTTCTCTATTCTCTTTCAAACATTCTCCAATTTCTCAAACACACGTCTCTTCCCTTCCAAAATTCACAAAGTTCTCAAACACTTTTCTTCCAAAATCCTCAAGTTTCTCAAACACATTCTCTTTCAAAGTTCTCCATGCTCTCGAACATTTCCCAAACACTCATCCCTTCTCTTTCTCAAACACCTTCCCTTTCCTTCATCAAATTCTCAAACTCCTCAAACACCAACCCTTTTGCTTCTTAGTTGAAAACTGAATAGGATCATTCAATCACCAATCCCTGTGGAATCGACCTCGCACTTACATACGCTATACTACCGAACGGCTCGTGCACTTGCGAGTATCACAAGTTGAGGATGCAGCTGAATCCATTTTGGTGCAGCTGAAATCTACGCAACACATGGAAAACCAAAAAAACAGCCCATTGTCTCTAGATCTTCTTCAGAAGTGTAGCCACTTGTAAGCTGCAATGGCTATGATATCTTTTACCAAAGTTTGGTATATCACATTATTTTCCCAAAAGTCAACCCGGGACCCTGTGGGGTCCACGACCTCCAAATTCCGATTCGAAAGTTCCTAGAGGTTCCATTATATTTGGGAAACGTGTCCTGAGAGTTTGGTCTCGAATTCAAACAGTCGATCAATCACGATCGTATTTTAATCGGACGATTTGAACAGTTATTATTTTAATTAAACTTTGAAATATTGAAAAGGACTATCCAAGACTCCGATTCACGATCTGTGAAACCCTATACGATCCTAGGAGTGTCTAGATCAACCTATATTAAATTGAAAGCGATCCAACACATTAGGACCGAATGTGGCCCCCAACACATTGCCCACGCTTCGGGCAGTGCGTGGGTGTGCAGATAAAATTCCGGCTGCCCGAAAACTCCAAACCGCAGGCCAAGCTTCCTACTCTAGGTTCAGAACATCGATTGGACCCACTTTTATTCTTGGACCTACCCCGAAAAACAACAGGAAGTTGCCGAAATTTCAATCCAAAAAACTGGCTAAACTTAAGGTTATAAATCAAACCACCTAAGCAAGAAATTGATCAATTCCTACCCAACCATCAGCTAGATCTTGGAAAATAGGTGAGAAACCATACCTTGATTGCTGGAATTGGTGGCCGGAAGATGGAGAACGAAGCCGAAGGAAAATATGAAAAATCGGCCTGGTTTCATGGTTTTCCGTGAATTCCATGGTTGACGATGGCTGGGATGCGAAGGGGTGAGGAGCTGGGGTGGTGGCGGTCCTAACCCGACTGGTCTCGTGGGTTGGGGTAGAGTGTGGAGGTGGTTATGGTGGTGAGAAGGTGGCTGGAAGAAAAATAAGAGGGCGGGGGGGAGGGAAATAGAAATCTGCGTTTTTTTTTTTTGGTTATTACAAATTTTTTTTTTGTTGTTGTTCTCTTTGGAAATTTGGAAAGAAAGACAGAGCGAGAGAAACAAATTCAAACCTGAGAGTGCTTTAGAGAGAGAGGTTCCCCCTTCTCTCTAGAACTTCTCTCATTTCCCACCGCCCTCTTCTGAGCTGCTGGTGTCTATGCCGCCGCCCTTTAGAGTGGCTCCTCCGCCACCTCTTGTGTGGCTTTTCTGCCATCCTTTGGTGTGGCTTTCCTTTCCCTTTTTTTCAGTTTGCTTTGGTTTGCCCTTCCTCTCATGTTTTTCCAGATGTAGGCCCACATCTCCTCCACATTTCCTCCCTCACTACTCTTCAGCCATTTCACCTCTCTCACCCTTTTTCCCTTTCATACACTCATCCCCCATCAGTCCATTTCTCTCCCCCTCCCAAGAAAACTCAAACCCTAAAATCCTCCTCTCTCCCTAGAATTTTCTTGGTCGTCTACTTGTTTGTTGTTGCTGCTGTTTCTCCCCTACAAACCAACCTCAGATATGAGATCAAGTCATGGAGGTGTTGGCTTTGTAGTTTAATGGTCCATTTGGACCAATACCTGCTCCTGGATCACTTGAGCATGCTGCATGTTGATGGCTTGCTCCCCCAACCCCACGCTCTCCAGATCTCATTTGTTGGTTCCCCTGAACCTTCTTGTTCTTCCTGGCTGCGGCGGTAGCGGCGGTGGCAGATTAGGTGGCAGTGGTTTCTTGGTGTTTCTAGGGTTTTTGTATTTTGGGGTTTTTTGGTTGTTTTGGGCTTTTTTGTATATTGGATTGGGCTTTTATTTTGTTTAGTTGGGCCCTTGTTTTATATTTCTCACTTTTGTATTGGGTCTTTATGTAAAACTCTATGGTAATGACATGTTCATTCCTTTGACCAAAAAAAAAAAAAGACAGAGCGAGAGAGAGGAGAAGGCATAGATGGGAAAGAAAGGCAGAGAGAGAGAGAGAATGGGTTTTTATTTCTTTTGTATTTTTTTTTTAATTTTATAATTTTAATATTATTTTTTTTTCACACATCAGCCCCAATTAAATATCCCTAATTAAATATAAATATTTTTTAAGTCTAAATCCCCATTAAATTTAAATATTACAAGAATTATTTTTTAGTATATTTTTACAATTCAGCTTCTTAGTCCGACACAACACGAAACGTAGGTCAATACTTAATTCAGCTTAGGCCAATCCGACTAATCTAAGACAGTCCCAGGACTTAGTCTAGTCCATGATAGTTCGCTATACCAAACGACCTCTTAAGGCATGTTTGTCCACAACCTTTCAATTTTAACAATGTAATACCCCGGTATTTAAAATTTGTCGCAATGTTGGTCATGTCGTTAAATTGACCGTTAAAAAATCTGTTAAGTGCTAACATGGCACATGTGGGACTCTCTCTCTCCCCTTCACCAAGCCCACTGCCCAAATCTACCATTCTCTCTTACAATGAGTCTGAAGCAGCCATGGAAATTGATCGGGAGGGCTAGACAGCTCTAGCCAGCCTCCACCACGCTCCTCATTCTCCTGGACGACCACCGAACCGTAACATCGACCCCACTCTCACGACCTTGGACTCGTGTCACAAACCTCTCAAAATCCTCCAGCTCGGCTCCAGAATCGGCCTTGTCAAAATCGCTAGCCGCCGTCACGTTGGGACCTTAGTGAGAGAGAGAGAGAGAGAGAGAGAGAGAGAGAGAGAGTGGTAGAGCAATAGTTTTTTTGTTTTGTTTTGGCTTTATAAGTTTTTTAATATTTAATAATTATTTATGAAATTTAATTATAGTTTTTTAATAATATTTTATTTCAATTAAACAAAAAAGTGGGTCTCACATGCACCACCTCAACACTTAACAGATTTTTTAACAGCCAATTTAATGACAGAACCACATTGCAACAATTTGTCAATATTGGGATACTGCCTGCATTGTTAAAATTGAAAGTCCATGGACAAAGAGTACAATTTCAGGATACCAAACTGAAATTAACCCTTTTCTTCAGTAATGTTATGTTGCTCATTTTTTCTTTTTGCTCAGTTTGGAAACTCTGTTTCTTATTGAGGATCGATCTAATATTACTAATATATCTAGACTGGAAATAATACATCAATCGGAAAAGCATGTTTACACAATTATCTAATCATCATAGGGAATTATTGATTAGATTATGATAGTAGGCCATTGACCAAACAAACATGATTTTCCCAGCTTAGTTGCAAGTCGATTATGTTAGGACAAATTCTATTTTAATATTAATATTTTGGGTTAATTACTCAAATGGTCCCCAAACTTGTACACGATTTACATTTTGGGGCCTCAATTAAATTTTTCGTTCAAATGGTCCATCACCTCTATATTAATTACTCAAATGGTCCCACCATTACATTCTGTCAATATTTCCGTTAAATATGAGGGCAAATTGGTCATTATTTACCCTAAAATTTGGTTAAATCTAACAGAAAATTAGACGGTGGGACCATTTGAGTAATTAATATAGAGTTGATGGACCATTTGAACGAAAAATTTAATTGAGGCCCCAAAATGTAAATCGCGTACAAGTTTGGGGACTATTTGAGTAATTTACCCTAATATTTTAGGTGCGTGTCCTCAATAGTGGGGAGAAGCAATAAAATTTCCTCTTTACTTGTTCTTTGCTGAATTCCTGTCCAAATGAACTAACACTCATCTCAATCATCCCATAATTTCCCCTTTTGTTAGTCATCTTATCTAACTCCCTGTTGCCCGTTCCGAATTTCCCAATAAAAATCATGTGCACTGTGGGATCCCTGAAACCTGGTACCTGCCTGAGAGGTAAACTCAACTACACAAAAGACTATTTCCATTACCCTCTTTTCCATCATTATTTTCTCCGACCAACATCTCCAACTAATTTCCATGACATAATATAGTTCTTCTTTTCATGTCAACATTAATTAAATAATTAATAACACGTAAACACCCAATATCAAGAACATCCATTAAGTTATAATATCAAGCATAATATAGTGCTCACGAAATTTAATTAAATCAATCCCCGTAAAGTCTCTCAAGAAATCCCCACCTCGATGCATTGCTCCAAGTTAAGAAATACAAGCTAAGCCCCAAATCTCCTCCAAGAATCACCTCTCTCTCTCTAGACTTCTTTTCTAATTTCTCAAGTTTTGAAACTATAAGGTTATGCTCCTATTTATAGTGTTTATAAGGATATGATAAACTTCAATATTAAAAAGATAAGAACATCCAAGTTTATCCAAAAGATAAATATCTTAAAAAGATAATATCATTCAAGTTTATCCAAAAGATAAAGATAATATATACATAAGTTACAAATTAAATATGTAAAAAAATATTTAATTTCCTGAAATATAATATATATATATACATATATAATACGGGGTTTCACAAATTGGGTGGCCTTTTTGAGGGCCTGTTGATGTCCCCATAGTGTAGGAAAATTAAAGATATAAACCTGCAAAATATCACAGCCATAGTAGGAAAATTACAGAAAAATGATGAACGTTAAGTAAGGTGCACAAAATCAGAGATATAGTACGTACAATGATCAAATAACCTTTAAGTAACTAAATATATAGACACATATCATGGTTTTTGATCTGTAAAATTCGTACATTATACAACAATATAATTCTCAAATTACAGAAAACTTCATACATTGAAACAAATCAAATAGAGAAATGTCATACATGATTAACTTCATTCAGTCATTGACATTTACTTTATCCACCACCCATATATCCTCACACCCAACTCTGATTTTTTCAGTCATATATCAGCAAACATCCATGACTTACCCATCTTCCAGATTCATTTTCAAAAAATAAAAGAATTGATTCAATAATAAGATAGTGTACCAAAGTAGAGTGCAAAAATCATGTATTCTAGCATGCCACTTTGCTATAAACAGAAATCTATAGAACCCAGAACCTATTTGAATTAACCCAACAATTTCAATCAAAATCTACCAATGACAGCCTTCCAAATATTTTTTAAAGAGAGTGGACAAGAAATCTACAGAAAGAACAAAACAAAATAAATAAACAACGCATGAAAATAGCACGTCAACAACCAAATCAAGCAAAATGAAGGAACATGAGTAATTCTTAAAATATGAACAACAATATTTCTTAAGGGAGAAGCCTTCCAATCTAACCAAACAACCCAAAAAAACATACCTCTGAACTCAGAAGAGGGAGAAGCCCAAACCCAAATTCGTGATTGACAAAGTAAAAGGCTTAGCGAAAGTACCTGAGAGTGTTGATGAAGGGTCACGAACTTGAGGGAGCTTAGTGACCTCCAATGGCGTAAGCCCAAGGAACGAGAAATCGACGGCAGCGAATGTGAATGTCAAAGACAGCCAAGAGCAGGGTAGTGAACGCCAATGTCTACGGTAGCCACGGCAAGACAACTCAGATATGTGAGAGAGAGAGAGAGAGAGAGAGAGAGAGAGAGAGAGAGAGGGGAATGGTTTGAACCAAGTGAGGTCCAGATAGGGAGAGGTCGAGAGAGATTAGAAATTTTCATCGAGAGCAATGAGAGGGAAACTTAGAAGAGCAAGCGCGAGTCGTGAAAATTTAGGTCACTTAAGTGAACAATGTTTAGCTTGTTTTGAATCCACGTCGCTTTGTCTTGACAACCGATGTGGTTTTGAAATAAGTTTTCATAAACCATCGTATTAGATATCCTACGAAGTCGCTTTTATAAATGCTGACGTGATTTGTAGCCAATTTTAAAATAATATCGCGAAATTCACTTTTCGACGTCTTTTAGTTGACGTAGCTTTCAATTTTTGGCGTAGTGTGCCTTTCATGATTCAGGGGAAATACTGACTTTTCTTTTGTACGAAGTCAGATTTATAAACTTCAATATATATATATATATATATATATATATATATATTTCAACTACAATGAAAACAATGTGTTAAACCTATAGAAGTGGCCTTGTTATATATGGTTTTTACCCCCATTTTCTAGTAGTGAATATATGTTCATCAATACTAAAAAAAAATAAGTATCTCTTTATTTTAATTTTATTTTAGTATAAGCAATAGTCTAAATTACTGGGGAGGGGATTTCTCACATACACACAGAACCAAGATGACATGGGGTTCAAACTTGAGACCTATGATTTGCAAATGAATACCCTTTTTCCCTAAGCTAAACCCCACGATGACAAATAAGTATCTCTTCATTAGATCACATTGTTGGTAAATTTATTGCCTATTTTGTTATATTACCAAAATATTATTGTCATTTATGAGTGCTTAGATTTCAATTGACGTTGACGTATTTAGACATGTAGTGACTTGGTGATACCCATAAGCATCAGCAACGACAGCATGTTTCCAGCTTACCAATTCGATCTGAAAGACTACATCGTCGAATCGTGCAAGGCACTGTATGGCGTCCCTCCTCGGCCTCATTGGGCCACTACTTACTTTGGAGGCCATGTATGTATAAAAAATTTTCAGACCTTCATTTTAATATGTGGTTTTTAATGCTAACAAATTTTATTCCGAACAGGATATAAAACTGGCTCTCTCCAGGTTCGCTAGCAACATCATTTTCTCCAATGGGCTAAGAGACCCTTACAGTAGTGGAGGGTAAGCATAAAAATGACTACACAAACCAAATTCAAATTGTTATTATTTTGATAAACAAAATTTTTCAAGTTTACTCGACCAAGTTTAACATTTTGTAATATTTGTTATCACACAGGGTGTTCGAGAACATATCAGACACCGTCGTTGCAGTCCATACCAAAAATGGTACATAATGAGATACTTCAAATAAGTTATATATTTGAGAAATGTTTTGGTAGGGGCTGACCTCAATTGAAGGGGAAAGAGGGACTGTATATATGTATATGAAATTAATTAAATTTATTTTACAGGGTCTCATTGCTTGGATATAGTTGGTGCAAATACTACTGATCCAGACTAGTTGGTGAAGCAGTGCAAAGTTGAGGTGAAGATTATTAAAGGATGGTTGGCCAAGTATTATGCCGAGCGGCAGGCATATTCAAATAATAAATCGATACAACTTTAAACAATTAAAACCGTGGAAGGAATAGAGTAGGGCAATCCAGGTTACAAGTTTTTCTGTGTCATCTCGGAAAACTCAAAGTTACTATTGTTTAGAACGTATTAAATCAAAATTTCGGCTTTGAATGTGACTGTTCTTATAGTATTGTTTTGTTTTTTAATAATAAAAAATCTTTTTTTTCTCAGAATCTTACGCAGTCACATTAAGCGAACTAAGAGCATCTCCAACAACTTCTTCAAAGCTTTGGAACACCGAAATAGGTGAGCCACATCATTAAAGCCTTTCCAACAGTCTATTCAACCTCAATCATCAAAACTGCAACTTTTTTCTTTCTCTTCATTTTGGCTCTTCAAAACATTTATTAAGATGAACACATACGTACAAAGATAAACAAGTACAAATTCCTTCACATGGAAGAGAAATTATAGAATGGTACGGTGTTACCACATCAGCTGGTGATACTTCCATTCAGATATTGCCATGTGTAATTTTTAAAAAGAAAATTTAAACTGTTTTTTTTTCTGCTAGACATAAGGTTCCCAAAAAAGAAAGAAGACAACTGCAACCAAGAAGCTGTGTGAAAACCCAAGAGAAGAGATCCAGATGGCCCAACTAAAGGCTTCTATTGTGGAATTAGGAAGTGCGCCCTGATGTTATTTTTTTTAAGTTAATGTAATCTCATATTTCCTCTTCTTTTTTTTAATGTGAAAAAACATGTTTATTAACTTGACGTAGTCCCATGTTTCCTCTTTTTAATGTTTCCCCTTTTTAAATTGGAAACTAGGAATGAGTAAACAAGTTATTAACCAGGTAACCTATTTAATAACTTGTTTAAGACAACCCGAACCCAACACAACACATTTATTAAAGGGAGCTTCACTAATATACCCAAAATAGGGGTTGAAATTATATATAATAAAAAAAACCCCACATGGAATGCACTTTAGAAACACACCCAAAACTCATTTACTACATAAGAAATTGGTGTTTAAGTTCCGATAAATTACGTGACTGCCATTGATCAACTTAAAAAAGAAGTCCAACACAAAAATTTAAATAGCACTCAAAACAAGCCCATCCCAATTTTATAAAATATAAAAAAAAAGCCTCAAACAATTCATTACAAACAAAACGTCTAGAAAATCATAGCTTCATTTACATGTCATGTTGATTAATGACTATAATGTTTCACACATTTACTGTCATGTTGATTAATAGCTGTAATGTTCCAGTCTATGGTAATAGCACTGCTAGTTTACTATTATGTTGATTAATTGTTGTAATGTTCCAATATAGGGTAATAACACTGCTAGTTTCCTATGACATCCTATTTCTAATGCATGTCTACCCATGTAATGTTCCAGTATAGGGTAATAACATTGCTAGTTTACTGTCATGTTAATGGCTGTAATGTTCCATTCTAGGGTAATAACACTGCTAGTTTAATGTCATGTTGATTAATGGCTATAATGTTCCAGTCTAGGGTAATAACACTACTAGTTTCCTATGACATCCTATTTCTAATGCATGTCTACCCCTATAATGTTCCAGTCTAGGGTAATAACACTGCTAGTTTCCTATGACATCCTATTTCTAATGCATATCTATCCTTGTAATGTTCCAGTCTAAGGTAATAACACTGCTAGTTTCCTATGACATCCTATTTCTAACGCATGTCTACCCTTGTAATGTTCCAGTCTAGGGTAATAACACTGCTAGTTTACTGTCATGTTGATTAATGCTTGTCATGTTGCTATTTCTAATACATGTCCACCAAAGAAAATATGAAGAAAGAACAACCCAGACCAACTCAAAACAAGCCGAGCCCAGATTGTTAATACTATTATGTCATAGAAGTACATTGTTAATACTCTGTTATAGAAGTACATTGTTAATACTTTGTCATAGAAGTACATCGTTAAACAAAAATGAGATCCATAACTATAATAGCAACAAAAGATAAATCGATCATCAAAGCTTAAAATACATTTCGAAAATCAACTAAAATACGAAGATAAACACATAATTGAAGCAAAATATCAAAATCTTAAGTCCAAACCAAACAACGACAACGACGATGATGATGACAATGACTACAACGACGTGGCGAAAGAGAGAAGTAGAGCTCGAAGATGAGGAGTAGAGCTAAGAGCATCTAATCTAGGTTCATTTGAGGTCTTGAACAATCCGGAAAGAAAAAAATTATCAATAGAAGCACGATTTTAGAACAAAAAATCGAAGGTGAAATATTGAAAATTGTATATTAAAGATGAAGAATATAGTTGGACATGAGACTGAGCTTCAACGGAAGCTACTCTTGCTCCAACAACAGAGAAAGCACCAGCAAGAAAGGAGAAAATAAATCTTTTTTGGTTTTTCTCTCTCAAATCCATAGTATAAGGGTAATATAGGTATTTAACACACACAAATAAACTAAAAAACAGCTATTAAATTGAAAAAATTGACAGCTATCGATTTTTGAGTTTTTTTTTGTGTGTTTATAGTTTTTAAATGATATAGGGTTTCTTTATAAGACTATGTCTAAGATTGGGTATATAACTAAATTTCTATTTATTAAATGGGTCGAGTTTGGATTGAGTATTCTTGACACATTTATTATCCCGACACGACACAAACCTGACCCATTGCCACGCCTAGTATGCAGTGCCTCTCTCTCTCTCTCTCTCTCTCTCAAGTTTGGTTTACACATCTTTCTTAATGCATTTCTCGGATTTTCTTTTATTATCCGGCCAGTCGTATTCCAACTTTCTTTTATTATCTTTTTTTTTAGTACAAGCAATAGTCTAAACAAGAGGTGATGGAGATTTCTCACACATGCACACAACTATGATGTCATGGGGGTTTGAACCTTAGACCTTTGATCTGCAAGTCAATGTCCTTTTTTACTGGGCTAGCCGCTGTCGGTGTTTCTTTTATTATCTTAAAATTGATAAAAGGGGACGAAAGAACTTTAGGTCAACATCTCCTTCGACGTGCAAAAATGTCCATATCTAAGTGCAAGAATATCCAAAAGTATGTAGTTGTCCATGTCCACATCGTGTTTTGGGGTTCTTAATGGGGGACGCACTCAATCGCTTTAGGACCATGACACAAATGGCTCACGTTGAAAGACTACACAACATCTTAGGATATATAGAATATTGCTTTTAGATATTTTTCTTGTAAGTCCATTGGTATGCACAATTTATACTCATCATGAGTCATGAAATTCGGTATCACATGGACTAGGTTTGAGCACGAATTATCTATATGGACAAAAATATACAGGCCTAGAGTCACTGAATCCTAATAGGTGATGGGTGAGTGAAAACTACTGGCACAAATTACAAGTTATCTTTGTAGCGAATTGTTTGTACTCGTAAGCTACTTAGTCATTGCAGACCATGACATAAATTTGTTTTACTAATCGCAATATATACGCAAACTATCTTTAATATAGTGGTATTTATTTTTTCAGTGTTGGTAGGTTCAAGTTTGAATTCCGGTTCGCTCAGTCATTCCCCAAAACAAAAACTTTCAACATTTTCAAGCTCAACTTTGTCTTTTGATATAGAAAAAAAATCACCAAATTGATATTTAACTAAAAGAATTCTATTTAGAAAAACAAAACCAATTAAGAATCTAAAACATATTTAACAGTACATATATTTGACTCGAAATTGAACATGAAGTGCAAACTAGGCATTTTTTCTTTTACCCAACTTCGCTTCCCAACTTACCATGAGTATTTTCGCACTGGATTTTACACACTGTTCTTTCTTAATGTAATGGTGTGTTATACCTTATCGTGTGCTCATGTAAGTTGGGATATTTTGGTTTTCTTTTTCTTTCTAAATTTGTGAACTCTGTTCTGAAAATTATATGCTATCACTAGATTGGAAGTAATAGTTCCGGAGAACTAGCAAGAAATTATACCCAGCCGCTTCATTTAAATTTGATTATTAATTACAATAAAGATTTTTTCAATAGTCCATCAACAAGTATTATTTGGTTGTCATTGGTTACTTTGTTTATTAAACCCAAAAAAAGGTTCCTTCAGCAAACGAAGTGCCCATATGACATGTTTAATTGCCTAATTAACTAGAAGCATACACCATTAATAAATGTTCTAGATGGGTTTTTCTATATGGAATATTTGATGCTATAAATGTTCTGAAGAAGCAGGACATAATTGAGGATAGCTAGCATACTCGTTGTTAAAAAATTTCTAATTCTGCCCTTGCTAATGTACTTGAGGATAATATGTAAATGCCAAACAAATTGTCTAATGTCTGGAACTTAATTACATCAATTAGATGTTTAATTAGATAATTATTTAATTGAATAATGAATTGTAGGCAATTGACCCAAAAAAAAAAATCAGTTTTTCCCTCCCATAAGTTAATCCTAGAAGATTCGAACATTATATGAAAAAATGATTGAGATATACCTTTTTTGTGTTGTTGCTTTGATTGGGTCAAGTTATTATATTCAGATAACCTTTGTTGTTGCTTTCAACTTATACATTAATTAACTGACTAACTAACCGACAAGTATTTCCTTTTTAACTTACTATTTCTTTAAAATAATCGTACTCCTCATTGACTGGAGTGTAGTATGGAAGCTATGCAACTATTTAAAAGATTCGGGTAATGTTATACTTACCACATTTGTACCACATCTCTAATAGAGGTAGAGCCTACCAATATAACAGGACTCACCTCTATTAGAGAGGTGGTACAACTATGGTATGAAAATTGTGGTAAGAGTATTTTCCAAAAAAATTTGGATCCTTTTTCAATTTTCAATTTATTTTGGGTTAGTTGCTCACATTTTAATATATATATATATGATTTATGTAGTAGGCTCAACAGCCCTACATGCTCTCACATCATCGAATAAGAATTGTTTACATGTTAGACACAAAAAATGAACGTATTGAAAATATTTCACATTAAACGATAAAAACATTACTATAGTGATATTTTGAATTTCTCCACCAATTAAATTTAAGTTAAATGCTCACATTCTAATGCAACCAAACATGACAACCAAAACAAGCTTCAACACTCTGGTTTTCATGTTTGGCTTGTTGGGAGGACACTAGAGGTGGTGTTATTTATCTTCACAATTTTTCAAATGGATATTAGCTCATTGTTTGTCTTGTTTTGTCTTATACATAGATGATTATAATTAGTTTGAGGAACTTCTAGAAGTTCCTACAGAATTCTTTATTCAAAGATTGTAATTCTATTTTATCAATAATATAGAGTATTGCTATATGAATTCTAAAATTAATTAAGTATACTTTATAATCTAAGTACACCTTAATATTTAAGTCAAAATATGAAATTATCTAAGTATACCTTATTTAATTACTAAAAATACCCTTGGTACACTCTAATACACCAATTCACCTCTCCAGTATAAGTTTTTTCAATGCCCCATTTGCTTTTTCTTGGCCTCCCTCTATATTGAAGGCTGACTGAACCTAAAGCAAAACATATATCAGTGTTCACAATTTGAAGATTCTTCTACTTTTGAATTGCGCAATACCAGGAAAACATCTAAACAGTAACTAAAGATCGACATTAATTCTCCAATTGAAAAGCTTTATCAAGTATGAAACAGTCAAAGATCATTCAAGTGAATCAAGTCCACTACCCAGAAACCCAACACTGAAAATGAACAAGTTAAATGGACAAAATCCTGAGCATGCATTTAGTAACCTGCTACACAAAAAATGAACAAAACTCCAGAACTCCCTGGAAGCCATGACAACCCAAGAACACCCAGCATATACAATTTATATAAAAAGTGTAAAATAAAAAAGAGAGAAAAAAATTACCAAACTTTAGTCCATCCCTCATTCTGATCTGAACTTGAAGTTGGATTGGAAATACAGAACGGACCCTATAAATTTGGAAACCATCCTAAAGAAGATTCCTGACGATTGCCAGGAGATGTAATAGCTTGATTTCCGGTTATTTTTAAAAACTAATGATTTGGTAAATCGTGGCTTTCGAAGAATACAAAAAAAATTTGAAATAGATAGTTCTAGTCATTCAATTAGGGTTGAATATGATAAATATGGTGTACTCATTAAAATTACCTTTGTTTCACAATCCAATATACCATTTTTGGTAATTTTATATTAAGGTAAATTAGTAATTCAATAAATAGTTTGGTAATAGAGTGTACTCAATTAATTTTAAGGTTCGTTTAGCAGCACTCATAATATATCATTAGCTTTTATAAAAAAATATATATTAAAATTAAAATGATATTAATTTTGTGGATTCCTGAAAATTTCTTCCTAAAATCCAGACTTCTAATGAGGAAACTAATTTCTACAATAATTCGCAAATTTCATGACTATCATTAACTTTTCCCTTCTTGCATACAAGTTTTTTTTCTTTGCTTTTTTTTATTTGTACGAGCATATTCCACTTTGGAAAATACTTCCCTCCTTACTAGGTAATTAAGAGCTATTACATTCTTGCCAATAGCAGTGTGACATATGTACAGAAGTTTTTCTTTTTGTGTTTTTGATGAATTATTTTTGTATATGTGTCAAACTGTGATTTGCAAGAAGAGGAAGGATCTCCTTACTGGTAGGTAAGGAGACAAGTAATATCCTTCTATTTTAATCTAATCTAAACTATAGGGAGATAGATTCGAACTAAAGTGCAGAATATATGAAGTACATCCGCTCTAGTCAACTTAGCCAAACTCATCTATGCCTTCTTTGCTTTTATTAAATTGTAAAAAGAGTGATTAATTATTTCTGTAATTAAATATTGTTGCCAGTAAGGCCAACGATTTTCGCCGGCCATTAGAAATATGCTTCTTTGATTTTGACTAGTCAAAACGGTGAAATATTCTCTCTATTCTTGTTGACCAAAAAATAATAATAATTCTCTTCTATTCTTTGATACTCATAGTTTATAAATAACTGTTCTTAGCTCTGAAAACACACAACTCAAACTCTCCAATAGCATTTTGCTACAAAGTTAACCTACTCATGTCTTTACTTCAATGCCTTGTGCTAATTGTTTCTCTCTCTATCAAAACCTCAGTTTCTTCTGCACACCTGAATATCCCACGGCTGAGTCCAAATGGAGGAACATTTTTACGCGGAAATTATTTTGCACACGACCAGCAGAAAACTATGTCTGCTGCTGATCCACTTAGTGATTTTGAAACATTTTATTATAACCAAACACTTGACCATTTCAACTTCAGGCCTGATAGCTTCAGTACTTTTCAACAAAGATATTTGATCAATTTCAAGCATTGGGGTGGCTCCAATGTTAGTGCACCAATATTTGCTTACCTTGGCGAAGAAGAAGCAATTGATGTTGATCTCTCTATTATTGGCTTTCTCAGTGAGAACGCCCATCAGTTCCAAGCTCTCCAGATATTTATAGAGGTATGTATATCGCATACCGATTGACGTAAATATTCATATATATAGGGAAATGTTCTCTTGCCAGATAAACGCTGATTAGGGTGAATTTTTATACGTTACTTAGTTTTGAGACTTTCATTTTTCTCATTCTAGCACCGGTACTATGGGAAATCGGTCCCATTCGGATCAAGGGAAGAGGCCGGCATTTCAAAATGCAAACACTCTTGGGTACTTCAACTCAGCCCAAGCACTAGCAGATTATGCAGAGGTTCTTATTCACGTAAAGAAGAAACTCCATGCTCAGCATTCTCCTGTGATTGTTATCGGGGCGTCGTATGGCGGAAGTGAGTGATTCCATACCCATCTCTGCAAATACGATTGATTAATTAAGTATCCAGAACTTTTTTGTCCATTTTTTTAATTATTTTTCCTTTCTCATTTTGTATTTTTGATGCAGTGCTTGCTTCATGGTTTCGGCTAAAATACCCCCATGTTGCTCTAGGAGCTCTAGCCTCATCAGCTCCAATTCGCTACTTTGATAACATTGTTCCCCCTGAGGATGGATATTATTCAATTGTTACCAAAGATTTTAGAGTAATATATTTTTCTTTTGTTCACCCGTTTGTCTTAGCTTCAATATTTTATTTAATTAAAAAAAACTCTTAATTACTATTTATTGGCATGCATGTGTAGGAAGCGAGTGAGACTTGCTACCAAACTATAAAGAAGTCGTGGTCTGAAATTGATGCAATTGCTTCTCAGCCTGAAGGCCTCTCATTTCTTAGTGAGAAATTTCACACTATTGCAGGTAGGTGCTCACAGAGCTAGATAATTCTGATGATTATAGGTATTATTCTACTTAATCAAGAAATTCCACGCTTGCACGTAGCCCTCTCGATTCTTTTTTTTTTTTTTTTTTTTTTGTCATTTTCATGTTGGCATTTAAACAATTATAGTAGTTAATTCTAATTTTTAAGTCTTTTCTCTTTTGTTTTATTGTCATTTACATAATAAAAAGAGTTAATTCTAAAGATTAATCTGTCATTACTCTTTCGTTTGCTTGTTACGTAGGATATTTATACATAATGACGAGAGTTAGGATTTAGGGTTCAAACTCCTACAACATCTTGATAGTGTGTGTAAAAAAATGACGAGAGTTAATTCTGACTATTATTGTCATTACCCTTTTCTTTTCTAGGCCCTTGAACAAATCGTCCGAGCTGAAGAACTACTTGGATAATTTGTATTGTGACGCAGCTCAATACAATAGTCCACCAACATATCCAGTCACTGTTGTATGTGGGGGCATTGATGGAGCTTCTGGAAATGATACTCTTACTAAAATATTTGCCGGCGTTGTTGCATATAATGGAAACAGTTCATGCTATGTTAATCAAACCCAGAAATTTATCTGAAACAGATATGGGCTGGAGTTGGCAGGTAATTAATTATAACTATTCACGTAACTTTGTCACCTTATCTTAATTATTGATATGAATAATTATGATCTTTAAAAAGTATTAACAATGGTCACGATGACAATTACCAACTTATTTAATTTAAGTTCAACCCTATATATCATTTATATAAACAATTGTGTTCCATAAAATGGAATATATTCCTTTAGCCAGTAAAGTTGTGGATACGTAACTTTGCGCATGCGCAACTCTGTATAAGCCAACCCGAATACACAATGCATATGTTTTGGAGAGTGTATGTTCTTGATGTTGATTGTGGGAACGGTCCACTTGATAACATCTAGATGAGATCACATTGACCTGCGCGCATGCTAGCTAGGTTGCTTACAGGTTACACATTACTTTTCCATGGTTGTTAAGTCACCATTCAAAAGGAATATTGCTTTTTCTTTTATACATGTTGCTTGAAATTTGTTGCAGTATCTACAAGCCAAGTTTTATATATCAAGATATATATATATACAAACTATATAACTCATCACCTATATTTCAAAATAACTAAAATAGAAATTCAATAAACTTTAAAAAAAAATATGTAAATAGTATTTTTCCAAACAGAAATTCAACATAATATAAACGAAAACTACATACTTTCTTTCTTTGAACAGCAAATAACTTGTATGCCACGGCCGTTAATAAAAGCACCTCTGATCAAAGAGTCCCCTCATAATAAAATCAGAGAGCACCTCTGACCAAAGAGTCGTTATTGAAAGCAGTCCCCTCATAATTTAATTAACAGCTAACACTAGAGCAAAATAGACGTAAGGAAATCGAAAACTATAGTGGTGGCTTGTAGCTTCAGCGTTTGTGACCATTTACCCCCACCTAAGGCCAAAGTTCTAAATAATCATCTTTGAGACAATAACCGATACAACAATTTAGAATTTAAGTACATCAACTCTGTACCAATTATACCAATTAGTGATTAGTCTAGTGATATTTCTCTTCACATATTCAGAACTACATATATCTGATCGTTTTTTGTCCCCGAAATCAAACAAAAAATAAAATAAAATGCATCTTTATTAAATCACACCTTATAATATGGTGATGACTAATAATTTGCGGTGTATTTAGACATGTAGTGACTTGGTGATTCCGATAGGCGTCGGCAACGACAGCATGTTTCCAGCTTACCAATTCGACCTAAAAGAGTACATCAAATCCTGCAAGGCACAGTATGGCGTCCCTCCTCGGCCTCATTGGGCCACCACTTACTTTGGAGGCCATGTATGTATCAATCAACTATCTTATAATTATATATATTCTCAAAATGATATCACTCTTCTTTTTTCTTCTTCTTCATATTTCAAAACTAATGCTAGCAAAAATTAATTGTGATGCCAAACAGGATATAAAACTAGCACTTGAAAGGTTCGCTAGCAACATTATTTTCTCCAATGGGCTAAGAGATCCTTACAGTAGTGGCGGGTAAGCATATGATCACATGAATAAACAACTTACGTTATGTTTACTTGACCAAGTTTAACAACAGTTTGTTTAATATTCTCATCGCAGAGTGTTGGAGGACATATCGGACACCGTCGTTGCCGTCCATGCAAAGAATGGTACCTTCCAAATTCACTATTTTCACAAGGGCTAAATCCGAAAACAAAATGTAACATTTCAAATATGTTGCATTTGAGAAAGTTTTCTCGGGGCAGCTCGTATACATTCTCACACTATCGTTCCACATTACAAAAAAAACATAATTAATAGTCATTGACATTCGTAACAAATGATAAGGTGGCTAAAAATATTATTTGTGCCTAATAGCTAACAATCACGGTTATTTGTACACATTGTGCTATTAGACATATAATAGTGTCCTTACCCACCTCTTCGGATATCAATGACTATAATGTTGTTTTCTTGTACGTAAGGAAAAAAAACCAAAAAGATAGAGATATAAAATAATTCTTTTATCTTATAATATGAAATTAAATTGTATTTTGCAGGGTCTCATTGCTTGGATGTTCTTAATGCAAACAGCATTACTGATCCAGACTGGTTGGTAAATCAACGCAAAATTGAGGTGAAGATCATTAAACGTTGGATAGCCAAGTACTATACCGACCTTCAGGCATTTAAAAAATAGATAAGATGTCTCATGGAAACTTGATTAGGGCAAAGATCCTTTGCTAAAGACAATTAAGGGTGGCCTTGCAGGCCAAAAGTTTTTAATAAGTTGCATGTAATTTTGCATTTAATTAGGTCAATTATCACCAAACCACCTGTTCTCTCTCTCTCTCTCTCTCTCTCTCTCTCTCTCTCTCTCTCTCTCTCTCTCTCTCTCTCTCTCTCTCTCTCTCTCTCTCTCTCTCTCTCTCTCTTTCTCTTTTGGATGCCCTCAAACATTGTCTCTAGCTAGTATCAATATCCCATAAGTTTCTGTTGTCTTCTTATTCTTTTACAAGAACTATTCTTTTCTCAAAATCTTACCTAGATTTCTAAAGATTCCCACTAAAACATATACACCCTCAAATGGAATTCATGATCAATATCCTATGGAGGAAACAATAATTTTGGCATAATATTCTTGAGAATTATTTATTTATTACCCTTGAAGCACTTTCGTACAAGGACTCCACTCTACCAAATTTTCTATATGGCTGATACTTCATACAGAAATATAGAAATGGTTACTATTTTCGCCAAATGCAACCACCCAACTGATCTTCAACAAGAGACCCGTCATTATCAATTGGTTTTATTTCTATTGACACGAACCAAAAAACAAACGAGAGAGTTGGTAAGACAGTAGCTATAGGATACACGCACATTTGGTTTGCTTCTTTATGCTAGATGGATTTTCCATCCAAAACTGCGCATTACATATGAGATTGTATAATAATAATAAACAAAAACCCTTTTTCTAGTAGTGTAAGGAGTACTTGTTACCCAACCATTAGATTATAACTATGAAAGCTTGAGATGAAAAAAAGAAAAGGAAGACTAAGATGCATATTGAGTGGATTTTTAATACACAAATCTTAGTTATGTCATTTAATCCTCGTTGCATCATTGCATGGGACTACATGAAGAAGCCTAGATATACCTTCCGCTTGCTTATGTCCGTAAGGGGGGAATCTTGTTTGCAAGTTACACAAATCGCTATATGGACTCAAGTAGGCTTGCCTAAGGCCCAAGTCTTGATTATTTAAATATTATTATTAATCAAGCAAGTCAACCATCCAAGCCCATCAGCCCACCAATCTTTATGTAATTTGTGTTAAGGTTTCATGCTTATAAAGCATGTGGAACCTTTTGGTTTCTCCATTTGCTTTCAAACTTCCAACAATACCCCACATTTGAAATGCAAATTTGTTTTTAAGATAATACATGTAGACTCAAAAACTGGAGAGAAAGTTAGATAACATACACATCAGGATAAGTGTCTTTTGGACTTGAACTTTCCCTAGTGTAGACGTATCGGATCTACTTAATGAATCAGTGGAATTCACAGCCTTGAACTGTTCATCGTTTTGTAGTAAACCAAGACAATACGCCACACATGTATTAAATCTATACACACTTAAGTTCATGCGGCTGTGTTCATTTTGGTCCTGAACAAATCCCGGTTTCATAGGAGCTTTAGAAATATAGTCATGTAATTCTCAAAAATGCGACCACGCATTTACTCCTATATAGGTAACGTTAATTTAAAAGTATTCTGCCATACTTCTTTTGAATGTCAAAATATTAACGTCATTAATGTTTTGTACAAAACATACCCTAAAACTTCTGCAGACAACACACTTTGGTCATAGGAATGAGTAAATAGTGTGTTCATACCTTGAGCCATTCCCAACCAGTTTGCCTATTGAACCTAGACCATGGGATCTCCAATCAGGTAGGTTAGGGTTCCATCAAGTTAGCTCATTGTGAAATTGACATTAAACTCATTCCCCTCGACGCATATTTAATTTGCTCTCTAGGTAGGCCTTTTGTCAAAGGATCAGCTATGTTCTCCTTTGACTTCACATAATCTAATGAAATTATTCCATCTTTGAGCAATTGTCTAATTGTGCTATGTCTTCGCCTTATATGCCTTGATGTACCATTGTATATCTTATTTATTGCTCTTGCAATAGCTGCCATATTATCACAATGAATACCTACTCCAATTATTGGTTTAGGCAATAACGATATACCTTCCATAAAGTTTCGAAGCCATTCTGCTTCTTCAGCAGCCTTGTCCA
This sequence comes from Prunus fruticosa, assembly GCA_018703695.1. Taxonomy (NCBI): domain Eukaryota; kingdom Viridiplantae; phylum Streptophyta; class Magnoliopsida; order Rosales; family Rosaceae; genus Prunus; species Prunus fruticosa. The sequence goes on from CM031922.1 coordinate 12,494,999, forward strand.
AAGCTATGAATTTAGATTCCATAGTTGACCGTGCTATACACGTTTGCTTGGTTGATTTCCAAGCTACTGCTGCCCCTCCACACACAAAGACATAGCCACTAGTGGATTTCATTTCACTTTCACCATAAATCTAGTTTACATCACTATATCCTTCTAAAACTGGTGGATAACTTGTGTAATGCAATCCATAATTTATTGTGCCTTTTATAAATTATAGCACTCTAATCAAAGCCTTCCAATGATCATCAGACGAGTTGCTAGTATATCGACTAAGCCTGCTAACTATGTATGCTAAATCAGGCCTTGTACTATTCATCATATACATTAAGCTTCCAATCACTTGTGAATATTCTAGCTGAGATACTGCATCTCCACTATTTTTACCTAAATGAACTAATGGATCAAAAGGGGTCGCAACAGATGGATCATCAAAGTGACTAAACTTTATAAGTATTTTTTCTGCATAATGGGACTGAGTCAAAAAATAACCTTGTCTGGTTCTTTGAACTCTAATTCCAAGTATGACATCTGCAAATCCCAAGTCTTTCATATCAAAACTAGAACACAACATTTTCTTTGTAGAATTAATAATATCTTTGTTAGTACCCATTATGAGCATGTCATCAACGTATAAACATACTATGACACATGAGTTCTTGAAACTCTTCACATATACGCATTTGTCACTCTCATTGATCTTAAAACCATTTGACAACATAACATGATCAAATTTTTCATGTCACATTTTTTGTGCTTGTTTAAGTCCATACAATGACCTAATTAATTTGCACACTTTCATTTCTTTTCCTTTGACCACAAACCCTTCTGGCTGTTCCATATAGACTTCTTCATCTAATTCTCCATTCAAAAAGGCCGTTTTAACATCCATTTGATGTATCTCCAATTTATATATGGCTGCTATAGAAATTAATATTCTTGTAGATGAGATTCTTGATACAGGTGAATATGTATCAAAATAATCCAGCCCTTCCTTTTGTCTATAGCCTTTTGCTACTAGACGTGCCTTATATTTGTCTATAGAACCATCAGCCTTCAATTTCTTTTTGAATATCCATTTATGACCAATTGGTTTATTACCATGTGGCAAATCAACCAATTGCCATGTATTCTTTTGTAAGATGGAATCCATCTCACTTTTAATTGCTTCCTTCCAAAGAGAAGCCTCACTTGAAGCCATTGCTTCCTTGTATGTTTGTGGTTCAGCTTCTGACAAGAAGGTTTGAAAATCATGTCCAAAATTTCTTGGGATTTTCGTTCTACTTCCTCTTCTTGGTTCCATTTCATTTTCATGAACCCTTGATGAAGAAGGAATGTCACTTTGATTTTGTTCAAGTGACCTCTTTCTATTTGGACAGGACCTATTTTCTTTGTAGGGATAAATATGCTCAAAAAATTATGCATCTATAGATTCTATGATAGTATTAACATGAATATCAGAAATTTCAGATTTAACCACTAAGAATCTATAGGCTGCACTATTATTTGCAAAACCAATAAATACACAATCTACTGTTTTTGGTCCAAATTTAACTCGTTTCGGCAAAGGTACTTGAACCTTTGCAAGGCAACCCCACACTTTGAGGGTTTTATATGTATGAATTCTACCTTTCCATACTTCATAAGAAGACTTGTTGGTCTTCTTATGTGGAATTTTGTTCAAGATTGTATTTGCAGTAACTAAGGCTTCACCCCACAGATTGTGTGGAAGCCCTGAATTATTCAACATGGAATTAATCATGTCCTTGAAAGTAGGGGTGGGCATCAATCCGGCCGATCCGATTACACCGGCCGAACCGATTATATTGGTTTGGTTTGGTTTGGTTTTGACCAAAGAAAAAGTCAACAGTTTGAAAAACCGATCCGAACCGGGTTGGTTTGGTTCGGCTGCGGTTTGAGTATTTTTCAAACTGTCCTAAACCAAACCGAACCGATATAAGTCCATTTAATATTAATTTTATTTAATATACATGTGTCAAACAACAATTGGTTAGTAAAAAGGAATATTGTGTACCCTTTCACATCTAATTGGACCCCAAAACATAACAAAATCAAGAAAACCCTCCACTACACTTTCGAAGCCTCTCTCTTCTCTTCTCTACAATTAAAACTCAAAAACCTAATCTGAAAAAAAAAACCCAAAGAGCAGCCGCCAAATCTCAGCACCTCCAAGTGACTCACTACTCTCATCTCATCGCATCATTCACCTCCATCTTCATCACATTTGGCAGACAATGTCATCACCTTTGGCCTCTTCATCGTCTCCCCAGTGTAACCTCTCTCTCTCTCTCTCTCTCTCTCTCTGTGTATACTTGATGGTTTTATAAATATGTCTTCATTTCATCTTCATGGGCCATGTCTCACAATAGAATATGTTTGATTGATCAGAATGGGAATAAAATATATAAATCATTCTTAAAATATATGTTTGATTGTTCGATGTGGTTTGCAAATTGTATGATGTGTGGGATTTGCTGGAAGTTAAAATAGAATATGTTTGATTGTTCAGAATGGGAATAAAATATATAAATCATTCTTAAAATATATGTTTGATTGTTCGATGTGGTTTGCAAATTGTATGATGTGTGGGATTTGCTGGAAGTTAAAATAGAATATGTTTGATTGTTCAGAATGGGAATAAAATATATAAATCATTCTTAAAATATATGTTTGATTGTTCGATGTGGTTTGCAAATTGTATGATGTGTGGGATTTGCTGGAAGTTAAAAGAAAAGATGGGTATTTGATTAATATATATATATATATATATATATATTCTATAGGTGTTGCTTCTAATAATTCATCAATTTTCCATCAGCTTTCTATACGGTGCAAAATATTATTCTTAATTATGGTATTTGATTAATATATATTTGATTAAAAGAAAAGCTGTGATTGTGTTTTTTATATAGGTGTTGCTTCTAATAATTCATCAGCTATGAATGAATCTCGAGAAGAGGTTCAAGGCTCTCAATCTCACGCAGGTACTTCCATTTAAAAAAACATGTCTTTTATTAGTCTTTTAAATATTATATTAGCATATCTGTAAGTAAAGTAAGATGTTTTCTATGGCAGCAGGGGTTGAAGGCTCTCAAACTCAGACTGGTGGTGATCCTGAACTTCCACCTTTACCTCCATTGAAAAAGAGAAAACCGACTAGGAAGCCAAGTGAAGTGTGGAATCACTTCGAAAAATTTGAAACTGGTAATCCTTCTGAACCAATTAGTGCAAGTATTGTAAAACTGCTGATTACAAGTATGATCCGGGAAATTGTGGGACATCAAGTTTAAGGACTCATATAAATTTTTTATGTCAGAAATATCCATATAGAGTGCCTAGTTCAAAACAGAAGGTTCTAACTTTTGAAAAGGACCATTCTGGAGGCTTTAGTGCTATTGGGGCAATAGGATTTAGTAAGGAAGAATGCAGAAAAACATGTCTTAGGATGGTTGTAATTGATGAGTTACCATTTAGTTTTGTAGAAGGAGAAGGTTTTCGTCAATTTTGTAGTGTTGCATGCCCTAGATTTATACCACCATCTCGTAGAACACTTGCTAGAGACTTGCTTACACTTTATTATGATGAGAAGCAACTTTTGAAAGCAAAGTTAAAGGCATATAGGGTATGCCTTACTCCTGACACATGGACTTCTGTTCAAAATATAAACTACATGGTACTCACTGCACATTTCCTAGATAGTGATTGGATGTTGCATAAGCGAGTTTTGAATTTCTGTGTAATTCAAAATCATAAAGGTAGGACAATTGGGAGGCTTATTGAGAAGTGCTTGATTGAATGGGGTATAGAGAAGGTACTCACAATTACCTTAGATAATGCTTCTGCAAATGATAAAGCTGTATCTTATTTGCAAAATAAGATGAAGGATTGGCCAAATGGTGGGTTGTTGTTAGATGGTGTACACTTGCATATGAGATGTTGTGCACATATTGTTAATCTGATTGTTACTGATGGGTTAAAGGAGTTACATTCTTCTGTTAAGAATATTCGTGATGCTGTCATGTATGTTAGATCCTCCCCACAAAGGTTGAAAATGTTTAAATGTTGCATTGAAAAAGATAAGATTGATTGTAAAGGCCTAGTTGTGTTGGATGTGCCAACTAGGTGGAATTCTACCTACATGATGCTAGAAGCTGCTTTGAAATTTAAAAAGGCTTTTGCTAGGTTGGAAGATGAGGATGGGCATTTTAAAACTTACTTTGGTAGAGGAAGTATGCCACCAGTTGAGGAGGATTGGGCAAATGCTGTTATTTTTGTTAACTTTTTGAAAAGTTTTTATGACTTCACTTTGAGGTGTAGTGCCACTTTGCATGCCACATGTCATACTACTTTTCATGATTTATTTGCAATTGATTGTGAACTTGCAGAATTGAGTATAATAGATAATCTTCTATTATCTAACATGGCACAAAATATGAAATTGAAGTATGACAAGTATTGGGGATCACTTAATAATGTGAACCAATTCTTGTTGGTAGTTGTGGTACTTGATCCTAGGTATAAGTTGGACAATTTATCTATGCATATTGCTGAATTGTATGTGGAAGATGATTGTTATGTTGCCACGAAGACAGCCGGTGTCAAAGCACTTTTGTTCAAGCTTTATGGGTTGTATGAGGCATGTTTTGTTAGTAATCCGACTCAAAGTGGTAGTAGTTGTAGTACACATTCAATGGTTAGTAATCAAACTCAAAGTGGTTGTAGTTCTCAGTCCTCAAATTTTGGAGGTGATAAAAAAAAGGCTATGAAAGAAAAGTGGAAAAGGAGGCAAGAAGATAAAGAGGCAGTAGTTCTATCTCATGAGATAGATAGATATTTGTCAGATGCTGCAGAACAGGATGTTGAAGAGTTTGATATTTTAAATTGGTGGAGGGTGAATGCTTCTAAATATCAAGTGTTGGCAGCCATTGCAAGGGATGTGCTTGCAATTCCAGTCTCTACAGTTGCCTCTGAATCTACATTTAGCACGGGAGGGAGAACAATTAACTCGTTTCGTAGTTCGTTGAGTCATGCTATGGTTGAGGCTTTGATTTGTACACAGAATTGGTTGAAGTCCACTTCAATATCTTTAGAAGTTGAGCCTACCATTGAAGAGATGGAGTTCTATGAAACAATTGAGTCAGGTAATAACATATCTCTTTTAATTGTTTATAACTTGTGTGTATATTATGTTGAAACTAAATTTGTGATTGTGTTTCTTATGTAGAAATGAAGAAATCAAATGCTATGGGGCCTTTACATGTTTCTTGTGATTGAGAAAGGAAATGAAGACATGCTACGTATTGTTTTTTGTTTTTTTCAAAATTCTAGTTTGATTTGTATTAATTAGTTGGATATTGAAGTTTATTTCTATTTGTTAGCAAATGTGGGATTGTATGCATGTTGAACTTTGTTTTACTGGAAATTTGCTTAACTTTCCATGTTTGATGTATTGGATTTTTGGATGATTTGATGATAATTTTGATAATTGTAGCTAGATTAGTTTATGTTTTAGGATGTTTGTTAACAGGTTCTTTGTTATTGTAACATGTTTTGTTTTATGTCTAAACCGGCCGAACCAAACCGCACCAAACCGATTATGAATGGTTTGGTTTGGTTTGGTTTTCATTTTGATTGTAACTAAAACTGAGCCGAACCAAACCGTCATATTGTAATTGGTTCGGCCGTAGTTTTGAGGTGAAACCGATCCAATCCGGACCGTGCCCACGCCTACTTGAAAGTTCGATTTTTCCTTTCAAACAACACCGTTTTGTTGAGGTGTATATGGAGCTGTAGTTTGATGAACTATTCCGTGTTGAGCACAAAATTCAAAGAAGGCTATAGACTCATACTCTCCTCCTCTATCAGATTAGAGCTTTAATTTTTTTCTCTAATTGATTTTCAACTTCAGCTTTATATGTCTTGAACATATTCAAAGCCTCATCATTGCTATTTATCAAATAGACATAGCAAAATTTACTGCAATCATCAATGAAAGTAATATAAAAATTCTTTCCTCCGCGAGTTGGTGTTGATTTAAAATCACAAAGGTCTGAATGTCTCAAACCCAGCAACTTATTAGACCTTACAAAAACATATTTGAAACTTTGCCTTGCAAATTTTGATTCTGTGCATATTTCACATTTATTACCTGTGATCAATTTTAAAGTTTGGCAGCAACCCTAAATTAATCATTCTATCTAAACAACGAAAATTAACATGTCCTAATCTAGCATGCCAAATATTACAAGACTCAACAATATAAATGGAAGCCTTATTTATTTTATTAATAGCATTTGTTGCCAATACATTCAGTTTGAACAAACCCTCAGCCAAATAACCCTTTCCCACAAACATTCCCCCTTTAGTAAGAACAAACTTGTCTAATTCGAACACTAGTTTAAATCCCTTATTGCTAAGCAATGGACCAGACACTAAGTTCTTTCTAATATCAGGGACATGAAGTACATCTAGAAGGGTCAGTTCCTTCCCATAGGTAAATTTCAGCAGCACTTTTCCTTTTCCAGCAATGGCAGCAGTTGAGGTATTTCCCATGTAGAGTTGTTCTCCACCAGAAATCTCTTGGTATGTAGAGAACATGCTCTTGTCGCCACATATGTGCTTAGTTGCACCAGTATCGATCCACCAATCCTTTGTATCTAAAACCATATTGGTTTCAGACACTACAACAGCCAAAACATCTTCAGTTACATTTGCTTGATTATTGGCAGAATTGGCCGGAGCTCCATCTTTCTTGTGGCGACAATCTTGTGCCTTGTGTCCAGCCTTTCCACACACCCAGCAACTCCCTTTTATTTTCTTAAAGTTCTTGTTGTTTGGTGCCAGTTTATTGGAATAGGGCTTGCCTTTATATTTCTGGGAATTGAATTTTGGCTTTCCAGCAGAGGCTTTGCCTTCAACAATGTTGGCTTTGGCTTCAGAGGAAACACCATCCACTTTCGCAATAATTCTATGATCCTGTTCAACCCTTAGTTTCATAACCAAATGTCAGATTTCTTGTGTTTCAGATAGATCTTGAAATCATTCCAAGAAGAAGGCAACTTCTCTATGATAGAACCCACTTTAAAGTTCTCGTTCATGATCATGTTTTCATTACGCAATTCATGCATAATGATATGGAGTCCTTCCACTTGATTAACCACTGACTTGGAGTCCACCATTTTGTAATTTAGAAATTTCCCAATGACAAATTTCTTTGTACCAGCAACTTCTGTTTTGTACTTCTTTTCGAGACTTCCACAATTCCTTGGCAGTCTTGTATGAAGAATAAACATCATACAAGGTATCATCCAACGAACTGAGAATGTAATTCCTGCAGAGAAACTCAGAATGTTTCCAAGCATCAATAGCATTTAACTTATCTGCAGGTATCGGATTCTCTATTGCCACAGGAACTTCCTCTTTGACTACATGAGCCAAATTCAGTGTTGTCAAGTAAAACAGCATTTTTTGTTGCGAGCGTTTGAAATCCACCCCTTTGAACTTCTCTAGTTCCTTAACATGAGTTTTGACGCCATTGACATTGACTATATCAATCACCTTCACGCCACTTACAGATTCTCCCATTGAAAGGTTTCTGTCTTTAGATTGTTAGGAAAAATCAGTAAATAACTTATATTATAAGATCACTATGATAATACACAATTCTATATTGCAGACAACAGCAAACTACGAAAATAGTACCATTGCAAGGCCCAAGGCCCAAGTCTTAATTATTTAAATATTACTATTAATCAAGCAAGTCAAGCATCCAAGCCCATCAGCCCACCAATCTTTATTTAATTGGTGTTAAGGTTTCATGTTTATAAAGCATGTGGAACCATTTGATTTCTCCAATATGGGACATTTGCTTTCAAACTTCCAACAATTGGTTTATTGAGAGCTAAGCCCGAGCCTTTTCTCATGGAAGAAAATTTGAAACTAAACAATATTTATAGCAATATTCTGAACACCCAGCCTATATCTCCATTTGATTCGAAGACTTATATTTATCTAACAGTTACAAGGCCATATATTCTTTTTGCAATTAATATTCTCAACCAATATGCATCAGCCACGCCAACCACATATGAAAGTTGTTACACATTTAGTTCATTTCTTAAAAGTATCACCTAGTCAATATATCCTATTGCCATTCCATAATGACTTCCAGTTATGAGATTTTTGTGATTCAAATTGGGCAAGTTGTCCCATGACAAAAAGATCAACCACCGGCTATTGTGTGTTTCTTGGTACAAGTCCAGTTTCATGGGGAAAAAAAAACAGCCCATTGTCTCTAGATCTTCTTCAAAAGTCGGCCTAAGTATATAGGGTCATGGTTGTAGCCACTTGTGAGCTGCAATGGCTACAATATCTTTTACCAAACTTTGTTATACCACATTATTTTCCCAATATACTTTACTGCAACAACAAAGCTACCATTTACATACAGGGACGGACCCAGGATTTTAAAATAAGGTGGGCTAGATTTACCTTATTGAATTGTTAGATTTTAGGCTTATGGAATTGATCATATATATATATATATATATAATGTAAGAACATATCATTTTTATTTTATTTGTTTAAATGACCTATTTCACACCAACAATGCCAACTAAGGTCTACCATGATGAAAAAAAATGAATTCAAAGATAAGAAAATTCAAAAATTAAAATTTATCATCACAAGGATAGAGTCAGATAGACACACGGCAACTAAAGGTAACACTAGAATTATCCGATTAGTTCAAATTAATATTTCTGCTATAAATGGGATTAACATTAACACTAACTATAAGAAATAAATAAATAAAAACTCACCTGGGCTATAGCCCAGGTTGTACAAGTCATAGGACCGTCCCTGTGTACATAGCAACAAATCTGATTTATCATGAACAAAACCAAATACATCGAAATCAATTGTCATGTTGTTCATGAGAAAATTCAAGATGGTTCATTACATACTACATTGATTTCTTCCAAAGATCATATTGGAGATATGTTTACAAAGGCATTGAGCAAGGAAGCTTTCCTACAATTAAAAGGAAAGTTGAATCTATTGGACATACATGCTCCAACTTGAGGGGGTGTTTAAATCAAGCTTTAATTGAAGGATGACTTTTGATTGAAGTGGGAGCTATATAATGATACTTATGGAGTGCCAATAACGGTCCTGAAAGTTGTACTAGTCTAAAGATCTTTGTTAGAAAGATTGGATCGACTAGGATGTCCCTCCTATAGAAAATTAAACCATTGCTTAAATAATTTGAACAGTGCACCTTAGTCACTTAATGATGTGTTTACTAATTATTAAGATTCATGTGTTTACTTCATATCAATGAATTAAAAAGTAAGTGGGGTTCAAACAAAATTAGGAATTGAATTCCTGATTTTGGATAAATTCAATTCTTTGGTGGGAGGTATTTTTTTTTTTTTTTGGTCAAGGCAAACTCCCTTTATTAAATATGCAAAAACATTATAAGAGTTAGAAGGCTGAATAACATAGGTAGAAGCATAAGACATAGGCCCAAAAGATTACAAAACAAAATTTTACTACAAGCAAGGCCCACATACAAAGTTTCAAACCAAAACAACCCTAAAACTGAAAAACAAGTTGCAGTCGCACCATCCACAGCAAAGCAACCAAACCACCATTGCAAGTCCACAGCCACCAAGAGGGAGTCTCTGGTAACATAGTGAACCAAAAGTCCGAAGCCACCCACGCAAAATACGCTCCCATAATTCTGATTCATGGAGAATTAACCTATTAAGAATTCATCTTTTTTACTCCATTATATCTTCACACAATTTTCAAATTTTCAAATTTGCCATCTACTTTAACCCAACAATGAGGATATTTTAGTAATTAGAACCACTCCTACTCCAATTTCATATCATTTAGTAAAGAATTTCAATAGGAATTCAAAATCTAACTCTCATCAATCCATATGATTTAGTAAACAACTTCAATAGGAATCCGGAATATAATTCTCCTCAATCCAACTCCCCTCCTAATCCGATTATGGTAAACAAGACATAAGTGAAACTTGAAAATTTTGTATTGGGTGCACATGTCAAATTGATGGGTGCAAATAATAAAAAAGCATTGATAACCATGCACCCATGGCCCATTATCATACAAGCCCATTACTTTCAGCAGAGCTGTGGCTTCCATTATCATACAAGCCCATCAATTTAAGCTGAACCTTGGCCCAAAGCCACGGCTCTGCAAATCACACCATCGTCTGCTTGCTTACACGCTCGGAGAACTGACGAAATTAAGAACTGCCACTTTGCCAAATTCGTCAAACAGAAAAAACCCTGCAATCTTTGTATTTGATTTAGGGTTTTTCACAGTGAGATAGAATGAAGCGAGTTACCCGATCTTCTATATATGCTTCTCAAATATTGAGGCCCAAGGAGAGCAAGGAGCTGTATCTTCTTCCACCTTCCCAGCATTTCTTAGCTCAAAGAAGCTCCAATCGCTTCTTCGACATTTACCAGGTACCCCCGTCTTTTATTCAATCCCACTGTGCCTCGTTTGAATGCCCAGCGAGTCAAATTAGCAATTTTTTTCCAAATTAGCCAAAACCCAGTGTTGTTAATGGAAATTAGGGAAAACCCATTTGATTGCAGCTTGGAAACAAAGAAGCTATACAGAAAGAGCGTGCCCGGCTGTAAGTTTTTGTGCCACTTTCGGGCATGTGTGTGTGTGTGTGTTTTTCGGGCATGTGTCAATATTAATGCATTGTTGCTGTGATTTAGGGCAGTGCAGATGAGTTGAATAGGGGGTATTTTGCTGATATGTCAGAGCTTAAGAAGCATGGTGGAAAGGTAAGGAAACACTGCAATCAACCCAGTCAAAATTTGTTATTTTAATGTCATTTTGCATCCGTAGTTCATTTTTGGGTTTCAATGGATTGGTACATTGTCGTGTAGAAGGGGATGCTTTCCTTTTGTCTTTTCAGAATTAGGAATTGAGATGATAAGTAGTACTAACTGATAGTAATATTCTAATCTCTATGAGGAAGCATTATACTCTTACTTGGTGCACTAAAAAGGATGTTTCTTTTTCTTTATAAGTTTGAACTATAAACTTTAAGTTTCTGTGCAGATTTCTGTGGCAAATAAAATCTTAATTCCTGCAACCGCAGCTGTTAAGTTTCCCGACTTAGAAGTGAACTACTCTGATGGCAAAATATCAAAGCTGCCCATTGGCTCCAATGGAAATGGAAATGTGGCAGCTGCCAACAAAGCGGAAATCCCCAAGGCATCTTTAGTTTGCCTTTCATTTCGAGCAAGCTCCCAGGTATTTTAATTTAGTTCTCATTATAGTATTTTTATACACTTTGAAATGTGCAACCCGTCATGAATTATTTACAATGTTTGACGATTCTTAAAGATGAGTTATACATTCTTATTGTTCATTTTATAATGTGTATGTATGGGAAGTGTCTATCAAAGAGAATTTGGCCAGTAGGACTATGCGGAGAGAAAAGGGAAAGAGGAGGATAGATTTATATTTTATGGAGAAAAAGGAAAGATATAAATGCATTTGACTTACTTATGCTCCTTTGAACATGAAGATTAAAACTGTATGAATTTTGAGAAAGTTCTCCAATAATAACAAGGACAGCAAGATGTATCTAGAAATTGAAATGCAAGTTTTCTGTCCTCAATGATTGGAAACTGGCTACAGTGTCCAGTAAAACCATCGAGCAGTGGCAATGCACACCTCCGAAATTGGAATTTGCATTTTTAAGCCTTATAACATAAAATGTACTTTTAAGGGTGACAGATAAGATCAACCAGTCTGGTTTGTTAAGTTTAGTTTAGAGAGTGAAATGCAGTTGATGGTTAATGTAAAGCTTGGTGAGCAGACTATAGCTGGATTTTGTTTAGAAATGTAGAAAGATTTGTCTAGTCCCAGTCTGACCCATTTCATGGAGTTAAAGAACAATTGCCAAAAATGCATTTGAGTCATCCTTGTGCAGAGTTATAGTAGGGGAAACCACTAGAGCTGCCTTGTAACCATTGATATCCAATTTATTTATTACATGTTGAAGTGTGTGTATGTTGTTTACTATTGTCAGAGTGTTGTCATTTTTCAATTGCCCGTTAATCTCCAATCTAGGTAATATTCAAGCTAGATAGCAACTTTGTAGTAGGCATTGTGATTTTTACATGGATGTATTATGTTTGGTTTTTCCTGTGGACTGTATATGGACAGTTAAACTTGTTATGTTACTGCTTCAGCCCTTGTGGTTTTCTGTTACCATCGTTCCTACAAAATAAAGTTCTTTGTCCTTGACAGGGAATGATTCATTCTTGGAGTGCTCCTTTTCTTGATGCTTTTAGTGGTTCAAAGGATGTTCAATTATATGAGGTACAAGTGGTTTATATAGATTGTCATGATTGATTCAATTTTCTGCGTTCTTTGTTGTAGTTATATACCCACTTTTTCTTGCCTCTAACACTACTTACATTCTGTAAGTTGAGATAACTCTTTATGTGCAAAGTTTGATGAACAGTGTGAAGTAAACCTTGTTAATGTGGGTTCATTTAACGGCAAGGCTATAAATTATGTCTTTAAAGTGTTTTTATAACAGCATGCATTTCCTCACTTGAATTTTTCCAGATAAGCATTGTTCCTGTTTATGTATAAAACATGAAGGCTATCATTATTGTGGCCTTTGTATTGTCTTGCTCGTTCTCTTTTTTATGTTTGTTAAATGTGGGACTGGCATGCACTCCCCGCCCCTGCCCCCTGTGTGTGGGGGGAAATAAGTGACATTTCTTTTTTCTTTGATGGGGACATTAGGAGGAGCAAGGTCTCTTGTCCACAATCTTGTTTGGGAATGTATTTTTGCCTATAGTTATTGTTTCTCAACTAAATGGTAGCTTATGCACATGGCATACTTTGTGCGTGTGTGGGTGTGTTGTTGGAGAATTGGTTATCACAAGCTTAAGGCACATAAACCTTCTTCTTTTTTCTCATGTTATTCAATAATATATCCATTAAAAATTCCTTTAACCTTTATCACAAGTATCGTACATATAACTTATTAATGAAGCTTTCTTCAGGTGTCATTAATAGACTCGTGGTTCTTATGTCGGAGTCCAATTAAGAAGTTGCTGCTCAGGATTATGAGGAAATCTAAGCATGATGAAAGTAATGGACCTAAAAGGCAGATTGTATATTCATTTGGTGACCACTATTACTTCAGAAAAGAACTTAAAATACTGAACCTTCTGACCGGGTACAAAAGCTCTCTATTGCCATTGAATTTTATGGTTCTGTGAATTGTTGGTTATAGTATAATTTTCTTGACAAGCTATATTTTGTTCATGTTACCACTTTATAGGTATATTTTCCTGCTCGATAAATTTGGTAGAATAAGATGGCAAGGCTCTGGATTGGCTACGGAGGAGGAGTCGTCCTCCCTTTTATCTTGCGCAGAACTGCTCTTGGAAGATAAATGAGGCAGTTGAGGCTCTCTACATACAATCTTGAGGTGATACACGAGTTCCAAATTCAAGAATGCTAGACTGTAGCATTTTACCTCATCTCTTATGTGTATTTTGTGTTTAGTTTTAATATATATACTCGCATTTGGCTATTGAATGCAATTTTGTTTCTTCTTTAGAACAACTGCCTTTTGTTTTTCGGCTACAAATTTGTTCCAACTTATTAGAATCAAATAATAGTGATTTTGTCACAGGAACTTGACATGCGTTCCCAGGGCCTATCGTTTTAATTGTGTTGAAATGAAAATACTGAAATGCACCAAACTACAGAGATGAGAGAGAGAGAGAGAGGGTGGGAGAGAGAGGGAAACGGAAAGTGGGAAAAGGAAACGGAAAGAGGGAGAGGTGAGTAACAGACATGTACCAAGGTTTTTCAACATTGAGTCAAAGGAGTTCCGAATTAAGGTGGATGCTTTATCATATGGAGGGTCAATTCTAATCACAGAGAAGACTAACGATCGTCCTGTTCCATGTTTCCATGGAACTTAGTTGTGTAGAATGGTTGATCAAAGAACTTGGAGATTCTCCTGGATAGCAAGGGTCAGAGTTTTTTCAGGAGGTACAGGGGGGATTCTTACCAAGTGTGGGTGGAAAAGGTTCATAACTGGAAAGGATATTATCTAAGACTGACCAAGTGTGTACACGGATCGTGAAGTCTGTTGTGATTCCCCAGGGTAAAAATCATAGTGGGTGGATCCAGATCAAAGAGAATTTAGAAGGAATTCTAAAAGGGAAAGAGGCAGAACCAGCGGACACGGTTCACAGAAGATGTTGGCAACACAGTCTTGAGTGCCAGAGGTAGAATTTCGGGCATGACTTACAAAGAAGCGGTACAAACTGAGAAGATTTTACAAGAACAGGAAAAAGGGAATGGCAATTTTGATGACATGGCAAACTGGAGTTGGGTGGTGGTTTGCGAAAGGCAAGTGCTTGCACCAGGCCTGGGAGGATATCCGAGGGCTATGGAAGGTCTGTTGGATAAAAATGTTAATTTATTCCCTTATCAAATTAATAGGGCTTTCTTCTCCTGCGACAGCAAATTAGAAGCGATGAGAGTTAGTAGCAGAGGAAAACTGCCGGTGGAGGAGCAAACAGATGTTTTGCTTGTACAGCTGGGAACATGGTTTGAAAAATAATCTCCCCAAAATTGTCAGTTACGGTGGCTGGCCGGGATTACTGGGCTTCCGATGCACTTGTGGAGCAAGGAATTTTTCCAGCGCATTGGCATGGAATGTGGGGGCGCTGCTCCAGGTGGACCAGCGGACCGAAAATTATAAATACCTTTTCGAAGCAAAAATTAGAATCAGGAAAAACTCCATTGGGTTTTTACCGGAAATCTTGACCCTTAAAGAAAGAACAGAAACTTATCACGTGAAGATTAGACCAATTTCTCCGGCAATTGGCCCCACCACATCACGGCAAGCCCAGCCTTTGATCTCTGGTAGCGGGACTGCCAGGTCGGTGCTGGAGGTGGTGTTCCAACTAGCCAGAGACACTGGAGAGTCATTGATTATTCCCAGGTGGACTGGGATTCGAAGCAACATTAATGAGTTTGATTGGCTCGAGAAGGAAAACCGAACTCCGTTTGTGGATTTGTGCATAATCAAAAGGATAGAGGTGATGGGACATTGAAGGTTCTAGGCGAGGGGACCTCTATCCAAGCGGGGAGAGAATTTAATTATCCCGCTTTTATGTCGGCATTACCTAATAAGGCCACAACAGAAAATGTGATATCACTTGGGCCCAATTAATGTCGAGCCCATTTTGCAACATTCAGCCCAAGTTAATCCCTTGGGTGTTTTTTCCTCTGAGCCCAAAATTTTTCAGAATATTAGGTCTTTCAGTGAACGGGCCCTAAGTGTGGGTTAGAAAAGAACATGAATTATGATCCCCAGCCAAAGAGCGACTGTACGGCAACGAAGTCGAGGACACAAACTAGATTTCTATCAAAATTCGGTAGAACAAATGGTGAAGGAAGCAGGGGTTCCAGAAAAGGTCTATCTCACATCGACGATCGACTTTCAAGTGCAAGCGCTCCGCCGCAGACCCTTCCCTCCCCCATTCGTCGATCCCCGATAGAGAAGACGATGATTCCATTTCATCGATCTGCCCGGAATCTGTGGATTCATTGGCCAAATCACCTTCGTCGAAATCTGAATTCGTCGACGAGATCTCGTAAAGGAGGAGAAGGAAAAGATAGATATTTTTGCCAATGAAGAGGGGATTCTTCACGACATCTTTACTAATCCTGTTCAACCTGGCGGTGCCAATGGGTATATGGAAAGATGTTTTCCTGCAAATTTCCAGCCAGACTGGCAGAAGGGGATAGAAGCTGATGATGATGCAACTTTTATTCCAGAGACCACTCCAGAAGTTATATACTACTCTAGAAAAAGAAGGAAGAGTCGAGGTCAGGGACGCAAAGATGGTTTACCTAAAGCATTGCTGCACAAAATGGATATATCTTTGATGCCCCTAAAGAAGAACCTGGCTTATAGAAGACATGGTAAACCTTGTAATTCCAACGGTGACTCTGGACCGAGGGCACCGGAAAAAGTAAGCAGAAGATAAGGGACTATACTTCTCATCAATGAGGATAATTAGCTGGAATATTAGAGGTCTGGGAAGTAGAAGGAAAAGATTATTGGTAAAAGAGCAATTACGGAGAATCAAACCAGACATAGTAATTTTGTTGGAAACTAAAAAGGAGATAGTGGACAGACAATTGGTGGCGGGTGTTTGGGGGTCAAGGTTCAAGGAGTGGGTATTCTCTCCTTCCCTGGGAAGGTCTGGTGGCATAGCAGTTTTGTGGAATTCCCAATCCGTTTCAGGAATTGATTCTATGGTTGGTGAATTTTCAGGATCTATTAGAATTGTTGAGAGTATTGGGACGAAATGGTGGCTGTCCGGGATTTATGGCCCGTGAGACAAAGGGAAAGAAATCGTTTTTGGGAAGAATTGGCGGACTCTGGACGGGTATTGTGGCGATAATTGGTGTCTTGGAGGTGACTTTAATGTGGTCCGCTTCGCAGCTGAAAAGTCAAATGAAGGAAGAGAGACTAGAAGCATGAGAGATTTTAATGATTTTATCCAAGAAACAAACTTACGGGATCCCAATCTCCTCAACGCTTCTTTTACTTGGTCTAATTTAAGAGAAAATGTTGTTTGTAGAAGACTGGACAGATTTTTGGTGTCGGGCAGCTGGGAAGATTATTGCCCTCATTACCGCCACAAAGCCTTGTCGCGAATCACATCGGATCACTGCCCTATAGAGCTGGACACCTCCAGGGTAAAATGGGGTCCTTCACCCTTCCGGTTCGAAAACATGTGGTTGAGTCACCCGGACTTTAAGAGGAATATCAAGCAGTGGTGGGGTGAGGATCAGATATCGGGTTGGGAGGGATACAAATTCATGATGAGGCTAAAAATGCTAAAACAGAAATTGAAAGTATGGAGCAAGGAGATATTCGGGGAAGTTGAGCGAGATATAAGGGAGGCAGGAAGCGAGATTGCTGGTTTTGGATCAACATGAAGGTACGGAAGGATTGGACCACCTCTTGAGGTCTAGAGAGAGAATCTTCTCATAAAGCTTGGTGATTTGGCCTAGAAGGAGGAAGTCAAATGGCGCCAAAGAGGAAAGATAAAATGGGCAAGAGAAGGGGATGGGAATACCAAATTTTTTCAGAGAGGCAAATGGAGCAAGGAAAAGAAACTACATAGACAAATTAGAAGTGGAGAACTTGGGCGTTATAGAAGATGATGCAAACATAGAAAGGGAGGTGATTAGTTTCTTTAAAGGGCTTTATAGCAGCAATAGAGATGCAGGCTGGGGTGTTGAAGGCCTAAATTGGTGTCCCATTAGCCAATTGGACACTGATTGGCTTGAACAACCTTTTGAATTGAAGGAAGTTCATAAAGCAGTTTTTGATTGTGGCAAGGATAAATCCCCGGAACCGGATGGTTTTTCTAAGAGTTTTTTCCAATCTTGCTAGGATGTGGTTAAGGGAGATCTCATGAAGGTAATGCAAGATTTTTTTCATAGTGGAATTATAAATGGGGTCACGAATGAAACTTTCATTTGTCTCATTCCTAAAAAGGCGAATTCTGTGAAGGTTATTGATTATAGACCGATTAGTCTGGTTACAAGTCTTTATAAAGTGATATCCAAGGTTTTCGCCTCAAGATTGAGGGAGGTTCTTGGAAATACTATCTCCCAATCTCAGGGAGCTTTTGTTCAAAAGAGACGGATTCTAGACGCTGTGTTAGTCGCAAATGAAGTTGTAGATGAAGTCAGAAAAACAGAAAAAGAAAAGGGCTGGTGTTCAAAATTGATTTCGAGAAAGCTTATGATCATGTGGAGTGGAATTTTTTAGATGACGTGCAGGAAAGGAAAGGCTTTGGTGTCAAATGGAGAAGTTGGATTAAAGGTTGTTTGGAATCTGTCAACTTTTCCATTTTGATTAATGGAAAACCAAGAGGAAAGTTCAGGGCTTCTAGGGGACTTAGGCAAGGGGACCCACTATCACCATTCCTATTTACCTTGGTCAGCGACGTTTTAAGCAGAACAATTGAAAGGGCTCAAGCTGCTAACCTAGTTCATGGAATTGTTTCAGGACACGATAAAGTGGAAGTTTCTCACCTTCAATTTGCAGATGACACCATTTTCCTTCTTGATGGTAAGGAAGAGTATTGGTTAAATCTCCTAGAGTTGCTGAAGCTATTTTGTGATGTTTCTGGAATGAAGATTAATAAGGCTAAAAGTTGCATCTTTGGGATCAATATTAGTATCGAAGCTTTGAATAACATGGCGGGCAATTGGGGATGCGAGGTTGGTTGTTGGCCGATGATATACTTGGGTCTTCCTCTTGGGGGAAACCCAAGGGCTCTTAATTTATGGAATCCAGTAAAGGATAAGGTGGAAAAACGACTTCAAAAATGGAAGAGGGCTTGTTTATCCAAAGGGGGAAGGTTAACACTAATCCAAGCTGTTTTGAGTAGCATCCCTTCTTACTATATGTCATTGTTTAAGATGCCTTTAGGAGTGGTTGCCAAAATTGAACAACTTATGCGTAACTTTTTATGGGAAGGACTAGAAGAAGGGAAGAAAAATCACTTGGTCAGGTGGGAAAGGGTCACTAGAACGAAAGAGGAAGGTGGTCTTGGAATTGGCTGCTTAAGAGAAAGAAATGAAGCCCTGAGAGCTAAATGGTTGTGGAGATTTCCACTAGAAACCAACTCGCTATGGCACAAGATCATTAAGAGCAAGTATGGAACCGACTCAAATGGGTGGGATACTAAACAGTTAGTTAATATGTCTTGCAGGAATCCTTGGCGTGAAATTTCAAAAGGGTATAACTCTTTCCTTCAATGCTGCAAATTTTCTGTTGGAAATGGGGAGAAAATTAGATTTTGGGAGGACCTTTGGCTGAAAGAAGGGATACTAAAAAAAAAAATTCCTAGACTCTTTTCTTTATCCAGGAGAAAAAATCAAATTATATCCCGTTTTGCTAACACTCAAGAGGCGACTCTTAATTGGGATTTTGATTTTAGAAGGAATTTGTCTAGGCTGAAATTGCAGAAGTGGTAATTCTTTTGGATATTTTGGGGAAGGTGAGAATAAATAGTTCTAGATTGGATCGGAGATCATGGGAGATTGAGGAGCACGGCTCGTTTTCATGCAAGTCTTTCAGGTTTTTTCTTCTCTCTACCACCACAGATGTTTTCTCCCCTTTCAGCTCAATCTGGAAGGCGAAGACACCTCCGAAAATCCAATTTTTCGTGTGGCTGGTAGCTAATGGCAAGATTAATACTTGTGATTGCATTCAAAGGAGGCAACCAAAGTTGTGCTTATCCCCTTCTTGGTGTGTTCTTTGTAAAGAGAATGCAGAAAGTATTGATCACTTGTTCATTCACTGTTCTTATTCCCTCAAATTATGGTGGAGGATGTTGGGTGCTCTCTGGAGCGGAGTGGGTCATTCCTAAAGGGTGTTTTGAGCTCCTTAGTATCAACTTGAGGGCGTCGGGGGAAGGGGAGAGAGCTGGAACCCTTCGAGATTGTCTAGTTCATGCTATTTTCTGGAATATATGGATGGAACGTAATTGAAGAATTTTTCAGGGTCATACAGGAGTAAGGGTTGAGGAATTATGGGATAGAATTAAATTTTGGGCATCTCTTTGGGCTTCAGGTTTCGGGACAATTTAAGGATTATCACTACTCTATCATCTTGAGAGACATGACGGTTGTCTTAAGATGATGTTACTTATGTTTTTGTGTTGTTAATTACAGAATCTTTTTGTCTTAGTTGATCATATACTCTTCATTATAGGTTTTGTTGCTTGATCGAGGTTTTTTCCTCTTGATTATCAATACAATGTTTCTATTCAAAAAAAAAAATTGAAAATACTGAAATAATCCGGAGTCCTAAATGACATCGTTTAAGTTTTTGTTTGTTTTTGTTTTGGCGGGGGTAAGCCGTGTCAAGAATGACATTGTCTTACCGTTCAATACTAAGAAATATCATTTTTTTTTGTTACTAAATTATATTGGTGTTCATATATGGTTCAGTGCTTAAAATTTATGTTGAAACAAGGTTTAATTTGGACATACGCATAATCACATGGAGTGCGAACTGAAAGACAATTCCACCTGGAAATGGTGAGTAAAAATTTGTACTCCTATAAGCTGTTTCGAAAAACTCAAAAGAAATGGGTTTGGCCAGTTAGTTAGGTAGTGAGTCCGCCTCCTTGCACATTTTATTACACATAGCCAGTGCTACCTGTCTTACATTGTAAAGTTTTTAGTGGGAAATTAATAACACCGGCACTTGGAAGAATGCTTGCTAGCAATTGTGAGCTCTTCCATTTTGAACCCAAAAGTGTTTCAATGAGCTTAGTGCATGTTTGGGACTACTTCTGAAATGGTTCAAAACTTTCTGACAACCAAAAACGCTTTTAATAGTGTTTGGCAAAAAAACTTATAAGTATTTATGTGTCACAAAAGTACTTTATGGAGAAGCAATTAGCAGGTCCTCTTGTAGAATCACTTTCAAGTGCTTTTTCAATAAATTTTTGGGTTTTCCTAATAGAAGCACTTTTAAAAAAACACTTATGAGTACAAGCCTTTCCTACGGAAACAGTTCTAAAGTGGCCCTATGGAGTGTCAATAACAATTCCAATAATAACATTTGAGTTTTTTTCTTTTTAAGTTTGTAAAATAGAAAACCATAACCGAAATTAGAGTTGAGTTGCTTTATTAGAGTCAGTTTGTGGGTTGGGTCAAAACAAAAGTTGGCTGGGCTTCAACTCCAAATTCGGGAAGTGCTAATAGTTTGA
Source organism: Prunus fruticosa (assembly GCA_018703695.1). NCBI lineage: Eukaryota > Viridiplantae > Streptophyta > Magnoliopsida > Rosales > Rosaceae > Prunus > Prunus fruticosa. The sequence continues at coordinate 12,515,875 of CM031922.1, forward strand.
CTAGCTTTTATAAGGGAAACTTGATAAAGGATTTTAAAGAGCATCTCCCTTGAAGAGATGTAAATTTGGGGGCGTGAAGCCCCATTTACATCTCCGGTGATGTAAATGTGATTTTTACTATAATAAGTTAATATAAGTCCGAGTATATAAATTTGATTTTCTTGTATTAATACGTTATTGTGTTAACTTTTTGTGTCTTTTTTTGTTATGTTACATTTTTTTTCCAAACAAATCGACCTAAATATTAAAATTTCAACAACATTCCGGAAATAACATTGTAGGTGTTTAGTTTTGATTTTTTAGGACCATTGGGTAATTATGAGAGTATATTGAAAAAATAAATAAAGACTAGGTGGATTTTTTTAGGTAAATTTTAAGAACTTTTTGCTGTTTTTTTGGTTTGTAAAGGTCAATGAATCGGAGCCTTCTATTTTGAATGGAGATGAATCACAACCCTTGGATCTTGAGAGAGTGGACCGTTACAAGCAGCACTTAGTGCGTTGTGTCAAGCCGTGAGACCCGCGGAGCAACATCTAGCGGGCGTCACCTCCACGTGAGCGTAACACGCGCGTTACCCTTCTCCTCCACTCCCTTCTTTATCTTCCTTTACTGTTGTGGAGTTCACTTGGAGCAAATATAAAAATGGGTGTAAAAGCCCATCTTTTTCCCATCGCGGGCCATTTTCACGCATTTACATCCATATACATCTCTCCCTATGTGAATGTGTGCAACTTTTAAAGAAATAGCAACGCAACACATGGCCAACATCTTGGAGTTGAACATCTTTTGAATTAGTTTGACTGTATGATAATATTATGTTGGAAATTAAATTGAGAATATACAGAAAATTTGGCTTTGAGGCACGTTACTATATTTTTCTTAAAGTGATATTTGCCCCACTCAATAAAGTTTGCTAATAGGTTCCAGACAAATCAATTCCAGGATAATACAAAGATTGGAATTATAGAGTTTAGGAAAAATTGAAATTCCCTTAGAATTTCTACAAGGAAATTGTATGATATATTGAGAAGAAGAGTTAGAAAGAGATTGATTTCTGTTGTGTTTAAAAGTTCCACGTTGTGAGGGTTTTATAGATTTGAGTGAGTGTCAAAAGAACCCATTTGATTTTGGTGAAGAGGTGCCAAAGCACTCTTTCGGTGGACAGATGCCTCCTATTGAATATAACTGTTAATACCCAAAGTTCACAAATGTTGGGATACTTTTCAAAGGATAACTCTGTTTCACAATGCACTCACCGACTCATCACTAATATATGCAATCAGTCATATATTTATTCATATATATATTGAAATCTCTAACAATTCCTTCCAATTTCAATATATATATATATAAAACTGGAAATATCATTCTCTCATTCAAACCAATTATAAACATATATTATAGTACCAACAATTCTCAACCAAATTGTAATATACTTTAAATACTTCAATAAACATCCTTATATGTTCATGTATATAAGAAAGTATCTTTCAATTTTAACCTTCAATTAGTGTAAGTATTTCAAAGATTTGACGGAGACAATGGTGGCCTTTCTATACCTTAAATCGTGTGTCCATTTTGTCAAAACCAGATAATACCACACACATGATCATATTAAAATTTCCTTATAAATTTTTTTGAATTGAGTAAGCACTATTATGGTCGTGTGCAAATATGTACAAGAGAAACACCCAAAAGACTCTTGTTAGAGGCGGTACCACTTCTTATATTTATATAGGTGAGGTTATTCATGATATGTGAGGACATGAAAAACAATTATATCTCACTAAGAGTTTAATAAACTCATCCTCTCTATCATAGCAATATGCATTGAGCAACCTGAAACATGGTATATAAATTTATTCAATGTTTATTCAATTCACTTTAAGATTGTTGGAAATTAAATTGAGAATAGACAGAAATTTTGGCTTTGAGTCACGTTACTATATTTTCCTTAAAGTGGTATTTGCCCCCACTCAATAGAGTTTGCTAATGGGTTCCAGACAAATCACTTCTAGAATACAACAAAAATTAAAATTATAGAGTTTAGCAAAAATTGAAATTCCCTTAGAATTTCTACAAGAAAATTGTATGATGTGTAGAAAATTGATGATATATTGAGAAGAAGAGTTAGAGAGAGATTGATTTATGTTGTTTTTAGAAGTTCCATGTTGTGGGGTTTTTATAGATTTGAGTGAGTGTCAAAAGTACTCATTTGATTTTGGTGAAGAGGTGCCAAAACACTCTTTCGGTGGATAGGTGCCTCAAAATTCACAATTATTGGGATACTTTTCAAAAGATAACTCTGTTTCACAATACACCCATCGACTCGTCAGGAATATAAGCAATCAGTCATATATCTATTCATATATATTTTGAAATTTCTAAAATGATTGTTGTTCTCTTTTACTTAACGTGATAGGTTACCAAGATAGTATTTCACTCTCTTTTGCCTACTTCACACACGCATAAAGCGAAGCTTAAGAAGCTTTTGAATTGGAGTTGGGACATTCTTCCTATGACTAGACTATGACTAGACTTGAAAAAGAAAACTACAAGGCATACTCCCCTTGATTATTGGATTTTGTAAACACCAATTGTTGTCGGTAGTATGGATATTATTATAATCGTCGTAAATAAATGTGATTAAGAAAGCTTTTCAATCGCACTCGCAACTAATTTTATAAAAATAGGGGCGCTCTATTGAACCGACTTGTAATTTGTAATAATAATGTCATTAAATTTGTCCAAATATTTACTAAAAAGAAAGAGAGAGAAAAAGAAAAGGTTGCTCGCAAGAACTTTCGATCCGGGTAAAATTGTCTCCTCCAAAAGAAATATTCCACGCTTTGATTTATGGTCAAGTAGACAATAGGTCCCCACATATTCTGATTTCCTTCAACTCCTGTAAAGAAAACAGAGGTCACAAAGCCAACGCGTTTTGTGGCATCATATACACCACGTCATCCTAGTCTCATCGAAACCGCGAGGAAACCTACAAAAGTATTTCGTCGTTAGGTTAATTTTGAACTCTACTTCTCTCCAGTCTGTATTATCTAATTTGAAATTGGGATGCTAATCTGAACTTTCACTGTCAAAAGCGAAGGAAAACGACAAAGGGTTTGAGGATTGACGATGAAAGTAGGGCTAGGGCTTGTTGAAAGATTTTGACCACTTTTTGCGAAATTTAAATTGCAAGTGTATAAGGGAATATTTGTTATAGTTGATACATTTTCCTTCAAAATGAAGGCAATATTATACAATATAATTTAGTTTTGTCAAATTAAATTAAGATTATTTTGAGTCAATGAATTGAATTTTACAATTTTTATTTTTAACAAATAGAAACTTCATTAGATAAACTTCAACTATACGATAAAATATATCAACAAGACATCTAAAATACCAATCACAATAGGGCAATAAATTAACATGTTAAAAACAAAACCAACGCGGACAAAAGCCGCACTAAAACTACTAGCCCATATTACCACAATTAACCATAAGCCCAAACAAAGCCCACAAACCCAACGTAACCAAAACCTTAAAACAACCCATGAGCCTAGACGAACCCTATCACCATCACCTAAAGAAGAACCGCGACCACACTCACCACCGCATCTATAATAGATTTGGAAAAAATATAATTTTCAGTGATCCACATGCTCATAAGAGCGAACAAATAAACGAAAACAACAACTTTGCCAAAGAACAATTAGGTGATTTGCAGCATTTTCCGTCAAAGACGATGTAGAAACAAATTTAGAGAACATGAGCAGCATTAGGGAGTGAATTTTGGGAGTAGGATTTGATTGAGATCATAGACTAAAAGGGACGATGAAGAACTTCAATCTAATCATGATTCAAAAGAAACCACCACAATGGTCTTTTTATTCAAAACGCTCAAGTGGACTTATTTACTAACCTAAAAGGAAAAAACAAAAAGAGAAGAGGGGGAAGAGGGGCAATGACGCTTCGTCCTCCTCCCCCCTCTATGGAGTTTTTCTTTAGGACTCACAGAGGGAGAGATCGGCTAAGGTTTCTTGGAAGTCCAAAACATTCTCTTTTCAATAGTACTTTGATATACCTTATAATTCAATTGAATGTAATTGAGCTAAATGATACTTAAAGTGAAAGATAAGTGTTCTAATGTATAAATAATATATATTTTGTTTATAACAAATAAAAAATCAGAGATTCGGGATGATTTGGATGGTAGTCCCTCAATAGCGACCGGAACGAACACAAGGACGAGTATGTGTATTCCCTAAAAATTCTTATAGGGTATGGTGACGGGGATGGGTGTGGGAATGGGAAATGAGAACAGGAATAATATTGACATACCCGACTCCAACCCGTACCCGGCCATTACCATCCCTAACCTCAAACGAACCCTAATATTATTGGATTATACAAAGAACCCTAATTAACAAGAGGTTAATTATTTAAAAAAAAATATAGGACGAGGTTTGGTATGCTTTGTGGGCGGGCGCTGACTGTCGAGCTTCTCCATGCAGTAATGGAAAGCTCTGATTCTACAGCTCATATACCTCCCTTCTATCCAAGCTTTTCTGGGGCCCACCACTCACTTTGCATTTTACCGCCAGTCATCAGCTTGGCGCACGCACCCTCTTTCCCCCCCCCCCCCCCCCCTTCTCTAAGCTACTCATCGCTAAGATTTGGATTTGTCCACAACATGCTAACCCACGCTAACGCAATGCGTATATCATATCCCACCGCCACGCGTCCCAAAAGATCACATTCGTAATTTCTCCGGAATGTTAACCAATAGGATCTCGAAACGTGTCCTTCATGTTCAGACTCATCTTAATTGTAATTTCTTTTTATATCAGCAGCATACACTTGTTCGCTTTTCCTTTTACGTTTAAAAATAGGCAGCGAGTATCCGATTCCTCGTATAACGTGACCGCGCACAAGCTTGTGGGGTCCGCATGAGCCCAAAACCGTCCGGGCAAGGCCATGTTTTGCAAATGACCGAGGCTGTACGGACGTGGGTCCCGCCACGATCGTGGATAAATTCGTCTCGAGGTCATTTTAGATGAACCTTTTTTTTTATTTTTTCTGGAATATTTATCAGATCTCCGGTGCTTTAATTAATTTATGTAATTATAGTTTCTTTGTGATAATTAATCATGATTATAAACACATTAAATGAAAATGAATAATGTCCAATCATGGATATAAAAAACTGGAGGTATAACTGCACAAAAAGTGAAAAGAATAAATAAAGAATGACTCCTTGCCTTCTATTTAAGAATAAAGACAAGAAAATAATAACCGAAATCCCGAATGAGAGATAGCAAGAAAATAATCCAAAACCCGAATGAGAGAGGCAGAGACAATAGCGTAACGAAATTCATTTTCTACTTCGAGTTGTATTGTAACCCATGCCGTATAAAGAGGAATTTGAGAGTTAGGTTAAATAATATAGAATACAATGGAGCATTAAATTGGGTTTCCAACCCAAATATTAAAAATTTAAAACTAATCACAAGATGAGGACAAAATGTTTGGTTTGGTGTATGGTAAACCCGTTTGGTGTTGGTAAACCATCCGTAATGTCCTCCATTGCCATGCCGCCATGCAGTGAAATTGATCTGCGCTCAGAGTTCTGATGCTTCCTTTTGTCAAAACAGTTGGGTCCCACGAGTTTCGGATTTTATCCACGACATGCTTGCCCACGATACTTATTGCAAACACCATGTTTCAAATTTTGTTTCCAGATTTTTCAAATAATTTCTTTTTTTCTGCTTTTTCGGATTCTCTCTGTACAGTTTTTTCTTTTACGTGTAAAACAGACAGAAAGCGTCCGGTCCCAAAGACTGTACGGACGAGGATCCCAACGCAAAGAATAAAATGAAGAACCAATAGCTCATATTTTTGGATACGACACCAAATGTGCAACGACGACGAAAGCAAAGGCAAGGTGTAAACCGTAAAAAGCATCTGCTACTGCTACTGCTGCCGCCAGATGTAGTACGACGACATGATCGTGGCTGGGATCCTCGTCGATGCGGGATTCGGCCTACGAGGTTTCAGTGGTCCTTTACGTTTGGAATGATTTCCTACCGACGTTTCGTTTTTTAATCGAAAATCGTTTCAATTGCCAATGTCGCTGCAAGTATTTATTTGTTACAACTATCTCTGCCATAAAGTTAACGTAATTATGAGTTTGATAATAAAAGTTATGCCAATTGCCCTTTCTATTTGTATTAAATTCCATATGCAAATATCATTTCTTTTTTACATCAGGTAAATATATAGATATTCACAAATATAAATAATAAAAAACTGAAAAGAAAGAAAAAAGAATGTGGGTGGAGTGGAGTGGGGAGTAAAAAGAGGAATGTGGTGGATGGAGTGGGGGAGTAACTTTCTCCATATAATTACTTAGGTGGAATTTTTTTTTAAGGGTTAAGGACCTTTTTGATCACTAGGTTTTACATGAAAATTCAATTTGATCAATGTGAAAAATTGTTAGTCAAATTGGTCATTGTGTTTTCCAAATTTTATCATTTATAGACATTTTCTTATCTTCCATTAAGTACAGTTTTTTTTATTTATTTATTTAGGAAGCACGTTCAATATTATTCCTCTAACTCGACGAGTTTGGGTAGGTATGAACAAATTGGGGGAAATCTTGTGTTGAAATTGAAATTGTGAGGTATAAGGTCACATATTTGATGCTATATTGAACCCAAGTCCTATAGGGTATAAAAAGGAACTTGAGAGTTAGGTTCAATAATATAAAATACTGTGGGGGCATAAAATTGAGTTTGAGAAAGGGTGTGAGAGAAATAAAGAGCTAGGGTTTTGATGGTAAGCCAAAGTTGTTTATATTCTTCTAATGAATTTCCTCAAGGGGATCACCATAGAGGACTTAGGCACGTGGTTGAAACTCTATAAATTCTTGTATTCTTGGTTGGTTGGTTGGTTTGTTTAATGTGTGTGCGTGTGTGCGTGTGTGCGTGTGTGCTAGGGTAAACAATCTAGAAGACAATGAGGCTAGGGGGTTGAGTTGTATTGTAACCCGTCATTTAAGGTATAAATAGGACATGGTGCAAGGGTAAACAATCTAGAAGACAATGAGGCATCACATTAGGTTTTAGTAAGGGTTGATGAGTATATTTTATATTATATATTTTAACTTTATTTGCCCAGATACTAAAAATCCTATAAAAGGTGTAAGAGAAATAAAGAGCTGGGGTTTTGCATAAGAGGGTTTGATTCTAAACCAAAGTTGTTCCTATTTGTCATAGTTCATTGATAACAAGGTCTTGAGTGTGTGTTAAGTACAACATGGCCTTCATATCGTAAATTGAATAATAACTTAGAAAACTTATATCGAATTGTTGAAAATGAAAAGAACTTTGAGAGGGAGATGACACTATCACTAAATGGTTTATGAATTTCACATTTTGGTATTAAAAATTAATATAGGCGGTTTTTGTTGCGTTATGTGATTTCCAAATAAACGAAACCAACAAAAGTGCTCAGACTAGTTTGGTTTCACCGGTGTGAATAGATAGATTAAGCGGTTTCTTATCCACCTACTTCAAAATTTATTACGAGTCTACCTACCTCCTATGTTAGACGATTGATAGACACGCGCGCAATTGATTCATACACCGTTATCTTAAATTGGTATTATAAATTGTTTAGATTAAAAACCTTAAAAAGTAAATAAAAATCTAATTTTACATATGTCATTATTATATTACGAAAACCAAATATTTATAATTTGTCAAGAAATGCAATTCCTTCCCATAAACCTAGGTAAAAAGAGTTAACCTAAAAAAATGAAATCCTAATTATAAATTTGAGATTTAAGTCATCCACATAAATATTAGAAAAATATTAGTACACACACTTGCAACCCTTTCTTTGCATCTCAACTAAAATATAACTGTCGTCTCTCTACTTATCTTGAAAGCTAAACAGGCAACACATAAAAATTTTCTTTTGCCGGAAAAATGCTAAAATCAGTAACACCATTTTCAAAGTAAGTTTAAACAGAAAATATGACAAGGCTTTTATTATTATTAGCTGCCAAAGCGTCTTCTCTCCCAATAAAACAATGCCCGAACATTTGCCCAATAACACGGTGGTGGGTCCTCTCTGAGCATGGTCTCGGAAATGCGGGAAGGGCATAATCGGCATTTCATAAAACGAGAAGTTAGCCGCCTTCATCCCAAGCCTTCCTTTGTACGTCTTCGTTTCTTTGCTTATAATAACATGCATCAACACACCCACTCCCCCTCTCACACTAAAGTTCTCCCTCTTCACTTCCCCCCACAACCCCACTCTCTCTCTAGAAACCAGAACGACAAAAGACTCGATGTCTCAACGTGGCCGAGGCCGAGGCCGCCATTACGACCAGTCATCTGGCTCCGACGCCCCGTCGTTTCATCGCGGCGGAGGTGGCGGAAGACGCGGTAGAGGACGAGACGGCGGTGCTCCACCGTCGTTTCCGTCCGAATCGGGTCCCAGCCAGCGCGGCCGAGGTAGAGCCGGCGGTTCTGGCGTCGGCGCTCCGGCCCCGGTTCAAGCTTACGCTCCTCCACCGCCGTCTCAAACTCACGCTCCTCAACCGCCGGCCCAAGCTTACGCTCCTCCGCCCGCTACGGTTCAAGCTTCGTCCAGTTCGGCTCCTCCATCTGCGGTGGCTCCGCTGATCACTGAGATGGAGCAGAAGCTCACATTGACGACACCTCCACCGGCGTCGTCCAAGGCCATTAGAGTTCCGGCGAGGCCAGGATTTGGGACGTTTGGGACGCGGATTCAAGTGAGGGCTAACCACTTCTTGGTGGAGGTTAAGGCGAGAGATCTCCATCACTACGATGTAAGCCTCTTTGTTATTAATTTCTATTTGCTTTTTGGTAAGTTTTCCCTTCTAATATTTTTGAGTTTATCTCTCCCATGTCCATTTTGGATTCTTCCTTGTTGTTTTGCGTATGCTTTTATTTTTTCGATACTTTTGTTTATTCCTTTTTGTTTCTGTAAAATTTATTTTATATTTCCATTTAAATTTTGTTCTGCTGTAGTTGTAAGCTTGACTGAGAATGGTGTTTTGGGACCCAAAATTTATTTGATGTTCTAAAAACTTTCTTTCGCAAGCAAAAACTATTTCATATTTTTCTACAAAATTTCTTTCACCTTCCCCTTTTTTTCTCCACTGTTGTAAATTTGACTCGTAAAGGTGTTTTGATGTTTCGTAACCGACTTTTTTTGGTCAAAATACTGAATAGCAAACAAAAGATAATCCATAACCTTCTTTTCTGGTAAGTTGTCTGTTATATTTTCTTCTTTGTTTTACATTGAACGGAAATGTGTTTTAGAAATATTTTGATATTCGAATGTTACTGAAACATTTGCTTATATCAAATTTCTTTCATATTTCCTCTACTTTACTCTTTGTGCTTTAGGATGGTTTTTTTTTAATCTTCCCGTACCACATTTCTGAGTCAGATTACTGAATATCAAAACACCTTTCATCGGAAGTGTCGTTAAAATAGGTTGCTGTTCAGTATTTTGACTGAGAAAGGTGTTGTGGGAATATTGCAAATGTTTTGGTATTTTCTGAGTGACAGTAGTAAGAAACTTTGTTTTATAGACAGTTCTTTTTATCTCCAGAAAACTCAAATTGATTTGAGATTTGATGTTCTGGCGTATTTTTTTGGTCTGTTTCACAAGCTCTGTTTTGTATTTATGGGTGGGGTTGTCTTCACAATTTCATTTCATTTGGTGGCTTTAGGTGTCAATTACCCCTGAAGTTATTTCGAAAAAGACCAACAGAGATGTGATTAAACAGCTTGTTCATCTGTACAAAGATTCACACTTGGGAAAGAGAACCCCAGCTTATGATGGTATGAAAAGCATTTACACAGCAGGGCCATTGCCATTTGTCTCTAAAGAGTTTGTGGTCAAGTTGGGTGAGAGAGATGGTCGTGATGGGTCTTCTGGTTCCAAAAGGTATTTTTGGATGAGAGTTTAGTGTGTTGTGTTTGTTTCCTTTTTGGATTTTTTATAGTTGCCTGTTCTCTGAATATTTTTATGTTGTGTTTGAATGACTTACAGAAAGGACAGAGAGTTTAAGGTGGCTGTAAAATTGGCCAACAAACCAGACCTTCATCAATTACAACAGTTCTTAAACAGCAGGCAACATGAGTCGCCTCAAGAAGCCATACAAGTTCTTGATGTTGTTCTTAGGGCCGCACCATCTGACAAGTATTAGTCTCCGTTTGTTAGAAAGAGCATATGATTTCTTATATCCTTGTATTAATCATTTCCTAACTTGTGATAGTTTGAATGCTGTATTTTCTATCATAGGTACACTGTCATTGGGAGGTCTTTCTTTGCCCCTGAGCTTGGGCCGAAAGGAGAACTTGGTGATGGTCTCGAATATTGGAGAGGATTTTACCAGAGTTTAAGGCCAACACAGTTTGGACTTTCCCTGAATATAGGTTTTGCATTCACCTAATTGCAGCTGTTTTGAGAATCATGCTAAGCCAAGTAACAAAAATGCCTTGCCTAATACTTATTCATATGTTGCAGATGTATCGGCCAGATCTTTTTATGAACCCATTCTGGTGACTGAATTTGTTAAAAAACATTTTAACTACAGGGATCTGTCCGAGCCTTTGTTTGATCGTGATCGGTTGAAGGTATTCACAATTCTCTTTCGGTCCGTGGTATGCGGTTTTTAAAGGGAAATTATTTTTAAATAAGAGACACTGTTAATTGAACAGTTTTTAAACTATTTTCTAATTTTCTGAACGAGAAGTAAAAGTTGGTCATAATATTTTTATAGGTTAATTGGATATTTTTATGTGCAGCTGCTAGTATTTGGGCTCAATGGGTTAAGGAACTACATCTAATTTTAGCATGCAATCAGTTGCCTATAATGCATTGTCTTCAAGGCCCCTTATTGCAATATTTTTATTGTGGTATTCTTCTACTTGCAGTTGAAAAAAGCCTTGAAGGGGGTTAAGGTTGCACTTGCTTACAGGGATAATAGGAGTTATAGGATCACTGGAGTGTCTACAGAACCACTGAGCCATTTAACGTGAGTCTTGTAATAATTTATGCTTATAGTTTGCATGTGTTAATATGTGCAGCTTGATAATTAACTTAATATTCAACTTTGCAATTTAGGTTTACTTTAGAAGACAACAATACCAACACTTCAGTAGTTCAATATTATCGTGAGAAATACAATATTGTACTAAGAAATGTGGCTATGCCCGCTTTACAAGCTGGGAGCGATTCGAAACCTGTTTATTTACCTATGGAGGTACCTTTCTTGATCTTTGAAGCATTTATTTTCCAGTTTGATTCTCTTCTAAGCATAGTAAGTATTTAGGACATGATTGATTTATTTTCCTTTCTGGCAGCTTTGTTCAATTGTTGCTGGGCAACGATACTCAAGGAAGCTCAATGAAAGACAAGTCACAGCCTTACTAAGAGCGACTTGTCAACGTCCGAATGATCGGGAGAGGAACATAAAGCAGGTCTAGCTGTGATATTTTTTTTTTTTTTTTTTTTTTTTAAATCTTGACAATGAATGTATTTCTTTTCTTAATGTACATTGAGTTTTTATCATGTTTCTTGGAGTCATGTTGGTGCATTTATGCAGATGGTTAAGCAAAGTAATTTTAATGGAGATCATCTGATCAAAGATGAATTTGGGATGCAAGTAAGAGATGATATGGCTTTAGTTGATGCTCGAGTTTTGCCGCCTCCATTGGTAATGATTTGCCTCCATTTTTATTCAGGCACTACAAGCGTCATTGAACTTGTTTTCCTACTAATGTTTGTATTGAATGGCACAGCTAAAATACCATGACCAAGGTCGTGAAACAAAGGAAACTCCACGGATGGGGCAATGGAACATGATTAACAAGGTGAGGTAGTGGGTTTTTTATTCCTTAGATGAAGCTGCTGGTAAATTGTGCATCTGTCGAACTTTAATGCCTGTGTCATAACTTCTGTGATGTGTTTTTTTTTTGTATTGTCAAATCTTCAGTTTGGGTTTGATGGTAAGAAATCAAAGATTTCTGGAAATTGATTTTGTAGCATTAGGAGAAATTCATATAAGATATTTAGACCGTAAATTTAAAATAACGTGTTTCTGGTTGTTCTTTGGTGTGGGGCTGCATCAAAAGTAAAAGAAGTTTTTGTTACTTACTTTTTGTTCATTGTGTGCTGGTTTTGTAGAAAATGGTAAATGGTGGAAGAGTGGATTTCTGGGCGTTTGTCAATTTCTCAAGATTGAGGGAAGATTTTAACTTCCGATTCTGTGAAGATTTGGTGAATATGTGCAAAAGCAAGGGCGTGGTATGACTTTAATTCTTATTTCTTTCCATTCTTGCCTTGAAATATTTGTTTGTCGATTTTCTAACGATATTATCTTCCTAGGATTTCCATGTCCAACCTTTACTTCCCATAGAATCAGCCAATCCTAGGCAGATTGAGAAGGTGCTCAAAGATATTCATAGGGAGTCTACTCAGAGACTTGAAGAAATTGGACATAAGGGGAAGCATCTTCAGTTGTTGATTATCATTTTGCCTGATGTCACTGGGTCTTATGGTGAGAATCAAACCAGGACCAAAACGCTGTCTTTACTTGCAAGAAAACTTATTTTTTATATATGATTTCTTATATCCCTTTTTTTTATAGGGATGGTTAAGCGAATATGTGAAACTGAGCTTGGAATTGTGTCTCAGTGCTGTCAGCCTAGGGCAGCATCCAAGCTTAGTAAACAATATCTTGAAAATTTATCCCTCAAGATAAATGTGAAGGTTTGTTCTTTATCTTTTGTGTTTCATGTTTCTCACTGTTTTCCTTGGGCATGCAAATTTTGACACATGGAATTTTATAATTTTGTAGGTTGGTGGAAGAAACACTGTTCTAAATGATGCCATTTTCCGGAGGATTCCTCTGGTTACTGATATCCCCACAATTATCATTGGTGCGGATGTTACTCATCCACAGCCTGGGGAGGACAGTAGCCCGTCAATTGCAGCGGTAAGTTCTGTCTTCAACTCTACTTTTAATGAAAACTTCTTGTGTGTTAACCTGTTAGTTTATTCCAACAGGTCGTGGCCTCCATGGATTGGCCAGAGGTCAGTAAGTACCGAGGACTTGTTTCTGCACAGACTCACCGTGAGGAAATAATCCAAGATCTGTATAGTTTATATCAGGATCCTCAGAAGGGTTCAGTTCATGGAGGAATGATCAGGTATATATATCAGGAAATAATCTGAGATCAGTATAATTTATATCCAACATCTGCACATGCACCTTTCAATTGGCTGATAGTGAGGACATTTTCTTATCATGCTTATTGTCATTATGTTAGGGAGCATTTTAGAGCATTTCGAAGATCAACTGGCCGAAAACCAGAGAGAATTATCTTCTACAGGTAAATTATGCATATGTTGAACTTCAATGCATGCGTCTAAACTTCTGTAATGTGTGTGTGTGTGTGTGTGTGTGTGTTTTTTTTTTTTTTTTTCATGGTTGTGAAATCTTCAATATGTGTTTAAGGGTAACAAAAGCAAGATTTCTGCAATTGAAGTGGTTTTGCAGCATTATGAGGAATTCATATTGACATGTTAACTTTATAGTGTAAATAATTAAAATAATGTGTTTACTGGTTCAGTGATATGTGATGCGGCATCTGAAGTTTAATATTTATTTTGATGGTTTTTTGACAGAGATGGAGTTAGTGAAGGTCAGTTCAGTCAAGTTCTGCTCTATGAAATGGATGCTATAAGAAAGGTATGTTGATTACTAGAATTCTACTTGTCATTTGTGGGGTTGGGTAGATTGATTGAAATTTAAGATTTTAGAACATAATAGAATAACAAATTCTTGAGAAGGGTGACTTTTATTTAATATGTTTCACTATTTTTCCAGGCTTGTGCTTCCTTGGAGGAGGGATATCTGCCACCAGTTACTTTTGTAGTGGTGCAGAAAAGACATCATACTCGCCTGTTCCCTGCTGATCATAGCAGACGTGATCAAATGGATAGGAGTGGCAATATTCAACCAGGTTTCAAATATTTTTGGTTCATTGTCATCAAATAAATATGATATTTTTTCCTCTTGGAGCACTAATTGTTTTTACCTTGTCTAGGCACTGTTGTTGACACCAAGATTTGCCACCCTACAGAGTTTGATTTTTTTCTCAACAGTCATGCTGGAATTCAGGTACTTTGTGTTGTTGACTTAAACATGCTAGTTGCATTTTGGTTGTAGGTTCCTTTCCGGTTTTGAGGATTTATTTTGGTCCCGTGCTCTTCTGATTTTCTGATTTTGTAAATCATCTGTTTTGGTATATAATTTCAACCGTCCTGTCTATTATGTGTGTAGGGTACTAGCCGGCCAGCGCACTACCATGTGCTGTTTGACGAGAACAGGTTCACTGCTGATCAATTGCAAAGTCTAACGAATAATTTATGCTACACGTGAGTTTACAATGATTTCAATTCTTGTTTTGTTTTGCACTTGTGTTGCGCATTTTGAAAATAGTATTTTGTTTGTTGACTTTACAAGTTTATGCTTTGTGACTTTTCAGGTATGCAAGGTGTACCCGCTCGGTTTCAATAGGTACAAACTTTGTGTTAATATTTTTTTGTTCTCTTTCATTTTCTGGAGCATATGCTTTTGCCTATTGCTCTCCACTGGTGTTTATGATGATTTTACGTGCAGTTCCGCCTGCTTATTATGCTCATCTTGCTGCATTCCGAGCACGATATTACATTGAAGGAGAATATTCCGATGTAGCCTCTACAACAGCAGGTTCGACAAGCGGGGGTGGAGGTTTAGGGTTTAGGGCCCTTCCTCAGATCAAAGAAAATGTTAAGGATGTGATGTTTTACTGCTGATTTGTGTGAGAATACTTTTGGGGGTGGTAAAGCTGGTGTGCTGCTTTTGGGCGATTGCGTTTTGTTAGGCCCCTTTTTGGTATATGACATCTTTACAGACAGTGAATATGGTTTCCTTGTAACTATGATGGCCCTGTGATTTTGTAGATCAGGCCTTTTATCCTTACTCTTTTGGAGCTGCTGGAAATGACTCGGTTTCAATCCATACAACCACCAATTTCTGTAATTGGATATGAATTTGTTCATATTTTAATAGGCAAGGAGACGGTTTAGGGATTTTGAGAATTGAGTTATATATCCTTATAATACTTGTCCAGTGGCCTTTTTCAAACGGATTTGGCTAAAACTAAGCCCATCATCGCATGAATCGGATCTTTGTAGATTTTGAGTTTGTTTTAATAAATTGATGGTAAAAGTTTTTTTATTACGTTGTAAATGGACTTTTGGTGTGTTTAAAATTATTTTATATATGTATTTTTATTATTTATAATTCTCCTTTGGATTTAATTCAAAACAACCCTTTTTAGGACTGAAGAATTACAGACCTCTCATTGAGAATTGGTCATTCGGTGCATTGACCTCTTTCTAATTTAAAAAAAATAATGGGACAAAAATTTCACAAAAAAACATAGTCCCTTGAACATACGCATCGTGTGTGAGCCTGATGTTCTGTGATTCTCTTGCTCCGCTAATCTCATGCTCTTCCACTGGCACTGCATGGCTTCCTTCCGGTGTTGGAGGCTAAGGTTGAGCCGGAAATCGGAGTAATTGGATCTCATATTCAATTATTCTCATTTATTTGTTTGGAGCTTTTCTAAATGGTTTGCCATTCTCCCGAGTGGAGTGTTTGGATTATATATTGTTTGATCTATCTATTAGTGGATGGGATTCAATGTGGTGACACATATATAATCACGTCCTAGTATTATTATCCCACATTTTCTACACGTCTGTTTTTGGCGCTCTCTCTCTCTCTCTCTCTCTCTTGTGGGCGTTTTCCTCTATTTCACATATCTCTCTCTCTTGCTAGTCCTACTTTGATCTTTATTTTTATTTTTATCAAGAGTCCTACTTTGATCTTGAGTTTCGTGCCTTGGGCATTTTGTTTGCTTAGGGCTTTTGGTTGGTGCGGCTATTGTTTAGGCCTTATGCCAAGTTTGGATCAATAAATGTTAATGATATGTGCTTTTTACTCTTTTCGATAATTCAAAAAAGTATAATGTCCAGCTCTCTCCAATCCTTACTTATTGAAAGAGCTTGGCTGAGCTCATAGATCCAAGTGTCACCGAAACTTAACCGAGCATGCACACGGAGGAGAGGAACATATAAATACTGTGACTGAACTTATTAAATTGTAACAATTCAACATATGTTGTCTTACAAATCACCTATTTAGAAGAGTAAGATTCGTAAAGACTGGTTTTGACTCAATATCAACCCAAACAAATCCATTCCGGGCGGTTCCACTCAATTCCCTTCAAATTTTGGAAGTTTCCATTTCCAATTGGCCAAGCCGGCTACTCTCTTAGGATTTTGAAGTCCCTCAAATTCCGTGTTGAAGTTACAGCCCAATTAATACACGACACGAAGCAAATTTTGTATAAACTAATATCCCATTAAATCAATTACATGTAAATGTAATTTACAACGTGTTAACAGGGCAATGTGTAATTCTACTCGGACTCAGAACACAAGGAAGAGAGAACCCGCAAACCTATTGCAACTGAACAGCCAAAGGGGGTTATGAAGATTATAGCACAAGGTCTTGCCGGTTGCTATAAGTATAAACCAGCAAGAGACTACATATACAATGGAAAAAAGAAAAATAAAAGAAAAATAATGGTAGCCCCATATATCTTCAAGTGTATGCTATAAAAACAGGAAGTTTCCTTGCAGAGATATGATAAGCACAAGGAAAGCCACTATGCTTGCTGGTATCAGATCGTAGGGATCGAGATGCAACGAACCGCTGTCACTTATCTGTCCTGCATTGACATATTCACTTTTTCCGGTTCTACTTGTTGCAGAGACATTAACGGACATTGAACCTAAAACGATATTGCACCGTATCAAAGTTTAGTGTTGGCATAATCTAAAAGCTTCGACAGTGGATAGCAGACAACCAATGATTGCATAAAATTGATTTCCGGCAGGATTACTGAAACTTACAGTCATAGTTAGCCCATCCAATTCGTTGACCACCCAAATCATAAACAATGATTTTGTCTTTTAGCACAAGGTCTGGCAAAAGGAAGATTGAAATAACGTTAACGTACATAGATATGACACTATTATGCATAAATAAGGGCAAGGATTTTAGGGTGGAGAAAGCGGGAGAAAAAGAGATAGTTGTACCAAATATGATGATAGCGTAGGTGAAAAGAATGTATTAAAATTCTCATGCACAATGATTTCTACTCTAACGTATGTCCACTGACAAAGCTCATGAGAAAATGGAACTGTCTAGAGCCTACAAAACTAATTAGTCAATACAAAGTTTCCAATTTGGCGTCTATACCTCCTAAAATCGTTATCCCTGAACCTTGAAGTTTCTGAAGGCCAATGCACCACCTCGCAGCACCACTCTGTAATAATAAAATTAGCCATCTCAGCTAAAGATTCAGACAGCATGACTACAGTTGTACAAGGTGATAAAGAAAGAATAAGCATGTATAATTAGAAAACCATTTCCCCTTTCCAATAAATACTAGGGCTAAATGCTCCGAGTGGGAGCAACCATTAATGCAGCAAGTAGTGAAGAAAAATTCGCAGGATGAATACTAAGGAATAGTCAAGGCAGACATATATGCAATTGTAGAATCAATCATAAGGCCTCTTCAATAGAAGAAGCAGATGCATTTCACTCCAACTCAACAGCATTTTGTGTGAAAACAAAATGTCCAAGCAAGTGCTTAGAAACTGAAAATAACTAAACAGAAAACTTACAATAGATCCCTGCTGTATGAGGTAGTCCTGAGGTCTCAGAATCATGGATGCGCCTCCAGCAAAGTTTAAACTAACTTGAGGAAATATATCACTGACACTGAACAACAAATAAGCATACATTTTAAGAGTAAAATCACTGCAAAAGAGAAAGCACTGAAGGAAGAAAGAATGGGGAAAACAAATCCAGAAAGTTAACCTGGAGGTAATTAAATAACACTGGTTTCCGTTTGAAACAACAGGGTGCACGGATTGTGAAACAGAAGCAGTAATCTGCACAACAAGAAAAAAATATATAATTCAAGATACTGCTAACTTATGCTTACCCAAATTTTCTGAAATTTAAAACTCAGTCTCATCACCAGAAAGGTTGACTAGATAAACATGTCAAAGAGCATGAAGTTTTCATTTATTTCACTCAAAGCATCAGAATTATGGTCTAAACAGACTAATTATGATTAGGAAATCACACAAGTCATAACTAAGACTTACAGCACTGATAAAAGGATCATAAGCTTCTGCTGCAAGGTATGCCAAAGTTGTACCAGAATCAACTATGGTTCCTCGATTACTTGATGTTGCAAACACTGATGGATCAATTTGTAATATTTGCCCATTGACAGAAATGCTCTGCAGATTCAAATTATAATGAGGCCTGAAATATTTAATGTCCAAAATGATTAGTCAAAACAGAGCAGTGAGGTTTATATGATCTAAATCTCATGGATTCTAGTAGAAAACAAAAACAAAATAAAAATTTCCTAACATTGAACCTACTGGAATTGAACTACAAGTTAATAAGTTCGTAGAAAAGTATTATGTCCAATAACTAGTTTACTTGTCAAGGATTCCAAATGGTCAAGTGACCTTCCATTTTAATGTCGTATTCAAGGCTCTTTCTTTTCATACCAAAACAAGGTAGTTTCTTTGTGTTTCCATAATTGTTAGGTTTCAGTTGAACTATAATTTACTATAACAGAGGGGGATTTACATTTGATTCCTTGATGATAGTGAAAACAACAGAAGGCCAGAAAATAGTATTAGGTTCAGGGTAATATTGTAAGATGTGCAGTGTAATCATAATATAAAGGAACGTACTGTGATGGGACTAGCGGGCTATAGACTATATTTGGTTCCACAATCTCTCCGATAACCAATATACCTCCACCACCATCATCTCCCCTCAAGCAGTGGGAGAAGACGTTTGGTGCTACTCCTTGTGAAGCCAATTGAGAGATGACAGACATACCCTGTTGGCCAAACCCAAAGATCCCATCAACTGCTCTATCTGACTTAGTCAAATCACCAGTCTGCAAGGTGCTACACCTGTTTTTACCATCCTAGAGAATGACTTTCAAGATTCAAGCAAAATGTACAAAGAGTATAAATCAATTATATAACTTGGAAGATTAGTTATAACTCACCCAAAGACAATGGAAGCTGAAGCATTTTGTGTCACAGAACCCTCAAGAATCGTCTCAAGGTGCAACAAGTCTGATACATAATAGCCTGATGTCCCACTGCCATCTCCATACTGGAATGTGTATGAACACTGGTTACTCTGAGTGGAACAACCCGAATCTGATGATTGAATGCCAAGACTGCATCTTCGATCCGAACAAGAAATGAATTGTGATGTTGATGAGCTTTGAGGATCAAACAAATTGAGCTCAATCTGTAAGAATTACAAGCAACCCTTTTGAAAATTGTAGCAGCACATGGCTCCTAAGCTTTCACAAACTCAGAGAGACTGAACTATAAATGGAATTTTGAGAGCAAGCAAATGTGATTTTACCTGTAGTCCACTTGTTTCAGGGCAACCGTTGCAGGAACCACAACTGACCCACAGAACATCACTTCCAGTATCAATCTGCACATAATAATCTCTAGGAGGAGATCCCAATTGCAGTTTTGTATAATAGAGCCTGTAAAAGAGGAACAAATCCCAGGAAAGGCAACAGAATTAGTAAGAATCCTCCAAACGTTAACATGATAGATACCCACTACTGCTGCAACAGTAAACTTGAAACTGAATAGAAGCCAAAGCAAATCCAAAGCAAGGAACTTGCAGAAAATGAGCATAAAACTTGTAGAAATTTTAAAGAAACAAATGAAGAAAGAATAGATACTTAACAATCAATCACAGAAGGGAACTAATTACAAGGAAAGAACCCAATATAAAAACGGAAACCAGTATCCACAAAACCAAATCAAAACCCATATATCCTTCACAACGAAACAAGTAAATTACATGAAAAGAAGCCAGAAACACACAAATAAAAGAAAATCCATCTCACAAAACCATAAAAAAGGAAGCACAGAAGGTGCCAAATTACCCAACGCGGAACGGATCGAAGGTTCCCCAAACAGGTAAATCAACGATACCATTAGAGGACTGAAGCATTCTTCCATGCCTGGCTCTGTCCCGAGCTCTGAGTTGACTCAACTCCACTCGGTGGCTATTAGGAAAAGCCCTCTCGAGGCTAAGGGCGGCCGGGAAACTACACAGCACCACAGCCGCCGACATCAGAATTGCGCCGGCGATTAGAATACCGGCTGGAAAGCCCATTTTCACGGGTCTGGGTCAGAATCAGACCAAAAAACCAATGACAACAATTATGGAAATAACAACAAAAGATTTAAGAGCCCAGAGCTTCCAAGAGCAGACAAGCCTCGTGTTGTTTTCTTAAACACTAATGTAGATTGAGGCAAGTATCGCTGTTGTGGGTTTTGAAGAATAAGGAAAGACAAGAGTCTTCTTCTTCTTCTTCTTCAGAGAGAGAGAGAGAGAGAGAGAGAGAGAGATGGGAATTGAGGAAAGGTGCTTGCTCTGCAACATTAAGTTTCAAAATTGCGGAAATGGATTACGTTACCTTCCTTTATCTTATTAATTTAATTTGTTTATCTTTTTACTTTTGCTTTCATTATTTGTATTATTTAACTTTCATCATTCTTTATTCTTTTACTTCTGAAAGTACAAATTTTTGAGTATGCGCTGTGACAAGTGGGATCTTCGATGCGGTTTCCTGTTTGGTGAGCTACAAAATCATGCGCGTAAGCCGTACGCCCTCTGCCTTTCTTTCTTAATTCAGCCTGAGTTTTATGGATGCTGATTGTTATGGAAGAAGATGAACAAGTTTTTTTTTTTTTTTTTGGTGGTCAACAAGAAGATGAACAAGTTAGTGATATCAGTAAGGGAACTTTTTAGCAATGCCACCTAAACTATATATGCTTGTTTTCATTTGTCACCTTAATGAATATTTTGTTGTAATGGCAGAAAAGTCTGCATGCAATGTGGTCTCGATCTCTCTTTATATCACGCGAGGGGAATTTTTCTTTATCTATTTAGGTTGCTTCGTCTATTTTTCATCCACAAAGATGACGGTGATTCGTACGTGACCCATTTGAGTTGTGTTTTAATGTCTAAAATATCGATACACATTTTGTTTGAAGAATCACAAGTGAAACACATGTAATTTTTCAAATGAAAAAATAGATGAGTTTAATCGTAGATGACAAATTGATTCAATTTTTTTAGCAGCAAATTGTAACAAAAGCTATAGTTCAAATGACATTAATTTAATTTTCCCCATAATTGAGAAATTCACAGCAAGTATCTTATTGAAAGGCATCCCATTATCCAAGCCTAGAAGTG
This sequence comes from Prunus fruticosa, assembly GCA_018703695.1. NCBI lineage: Eukaryota > Viridiplantae > Streptophyta > Magnoliopsida > Rosales > Rosaceae > Prunus > Prunus fruticosa. The sequence continues at coordinate 12,537,386 of CM031922.1, forward strand.
TCAAACCGGCCAAATGAGGTAATTCTCTCAAGCCCCCTTCATATATTAACCTTGGCGCAAAATTAACGAACTCATTGTTAAAGCTCTATTTACAAGTAAAAATAATGCAACAAAAAAAAAACGCCCCTTCATTAACCTAGCATAGTGATGAGGATCGAGGGCCGAACGTAGGTCACAAATAACACATATGAGTACCGAAATCTAGGACTAGTGCAAACTCACATATATCATAACAAATTCATGCCATAAATAAATTATTTCATTAACCATCAACAAAAAACTCCCCTACAACTATTACATTAGTCTTATTTATAGGCACTACAAGACTTGGTCACCAAGGCTACTTGGTACAAAATTAAACTAATTAATTATAAAATCACACATAAATAATAAAAGATACTCTAAAACTACATAACTAAGAAAATAACAATATCTCATAAAATAACTAATTAAATATTAAATATCTGTCTTGATCCACCCCCTATGCTCCTGCATCATATAGACTGGATGTGAGTTGTAATTCTATAATTGAATGGTTTGAGGACCTACCAGATATTATTTAGGACACTTTGATTTACGATGTTTGTAATCGGATTAAGGCGAAAAATTCCCCCCAATTTTTCTATTGATGATTAATAAAATATTCTCACATAGTCGAGTCCTAAAAAACAAAAAGCCCCCAACAATTTATTAAACTCTCAAGTCACAACCCTAGTAGCTAATTTTTATAGATTTAACCAAATACAATAGAGAAAACAAAAGAGGGAAAATAAACCCAAGCAAAATCTGCCCCTAGATTCTAAAGTATTAATCACAAAAACTATCATCTTCCTCTATTTCTCTATGATCTCTTCTACTTCTACCGTTCTACACATATGGATCTGTAATTAAACTCTTCGAATTGCAATAACCATTAGTTTTTAGTTAAGAATTATTTCTCTGGTTGTCAAAAGTTTGTATGACTGTTTTTGAATCAATGCATGCATTATTGAGTACAAGGAGTACAAAGTACAAACCTTGAAAATGATAATAAATTGACTTCTTTTGCTGACCGTACGATTTCATTTTCTTCAACCTTTCTTGGGACATCCCTCCTCTGTGGTTGAAGAAGAGGGCCCAATGCCCACTATTGCCTCAAAAAAGAGCCAAAATCTTCCAATTCAACTATCTTTTTAAATGCCCATATAGCCCCTATCTTTGATTTCAACTTTAGCAGAAACCAATGCACAATTATTTCTTCTTTTTGGCTAAAAGAAATGCACAATTATTTCACATTTTCCTTTACATGGTCGGTTTTTAAAGCTAAAGTAGTCCACGTTTTGCAGTCTCTCTTTTATTATATACTTGTTAAAAGCAAAGCAGGTTTAACTCTTCCTAAATGACTAATTTACCCCCATATACTTTTTGGTAAGGGGTACTGCTTTCTTCAGTTTTCTTAATTTGAAAGCCATCCAATTCTGTTTTTCCAATACTTTCTTTTAATTATTGGGAGGCTTTAAATTTGGATTTTTTTTTCCAATATTAGACAACTAAATTAAGGATTAGTTTTGTTCGCTATGAGGCCAATGATGTAGCTCATTGTTTAGCTAAATTTACTGTTAATTGTTCGCACCTATGTGAGTGGGTCGAGGTATCCCCTGATTTTATTCCGGGATGCCCTTGGTGTCGATAGTTGTACTTGAGGTCAGGCTCTTTGCCCCCCTCATCCTTTTGCTTCGTTATTATGAGTATTCTCTCCTCGTATGTGAGGCTTATATAAATAAAAAAATAAAAAAATTTAGATTGGAATTTTTTTAGTGGGTTCATACACTTTCACTAGCATAAAAGTAGAACTAGTAAACTTGGATAAGCCCATTCTACTTTACCTTAATTTGAATTTCACTTCTCATAGTTTAGATTAAATTAAAGTAAAATATTACTTGTATATAAAAAAAATCAAAATAAGAATTCTTGATAAATTTACAATTAAATAAGAAATATAATTTTGAAAAATTAGAATAAAAAAACATTATTTTCAATTGAATCGATTTAATTAGGTCAGATGAAGAAAGTAAATAGGTTTAACTTAGAGTTCTACTTTTCTGCTTTATCAGCAGTGAGACACTTGGACATTTTTTTTTGGTCGGCAACTTGTCAACGTCGCAGGCCGCATTAGGAACAGAAACTGCCAATTGCCACGTACCGCAACATGACTTCAAACCAATCTCCGAGTCAAAGACTTCGCCTAAAAGAAAAAGAAAAAGAAAATAAAAATGATGAGACATATCAATTATTTTTTAAAAGAGATTTTCTGTGGAAAAAAAAGAGAGGATACTAATCATGGGATAAGTTCATTAAAAATAATAATAATAATAATAATGGGATAAGATATCTTTTTCCTTTTGTTATAGGATAAGATATAATTTAGATTAGCCTTTGACCACATGTCTCCATATGCATAACTCACATTAGATTACAACACACCCATCAATATTTCTACCAGTTTAATTGGAATTAATTTAGAGGGTTGTTTAGATTTAATTGGAATTATACTTTGTGGGGGTCTGTCTGGTGCTGCCTCTTCTTCTTCTTCTTTATTTTATTTATTTATTTATTTAAGCGAAAGAGTAGAAATTTTTTATTGAATGTGAATATTAATGTTTACATCTTCCCTTGACCAATTAAAGAGCTATCATAAGTGCACCCCTCTTAAATCTAGAAACAAAAGAAGCTTGGCGGTATCAATTTCAATTATATGAAGAAGTGATAATGATAAGTTGTAAAGTTGGAGTTTATACAACTTTGTTAATGTCTTAATGAAATAGTTAATATATTTTTTTTAAACATGCATAAATACATTGATAGTTTTTTGTTTGGAGTAAATAACGATAGTATTTTATTGATATGAGGATAAGCAGTAAGTTATAAAAATTGAGTTGGCTATGTTGTTGAGGATTAGGCGAGTGTCTCTACATATATGAGCTTGGTCGTCAGTCTCTAACTGGGTAGTCTCTGAGATTAAAAAACATTAACTAATTCAATGTAAACATATCTTTAGAGAAGCTAACTTTGTTGCGGATGCTTTAGCAAAGATATAGTTCTAATTGACATATTTGGCACGCTCCCTTCATGTGTAGTCTCTTTTTAATTTTGATAGGTAGGGTATCAGTTCTCAAAAGTTTTTTTTTTAGGATTTCACTAATAAATCCATTTTAGCATGACATAATATACAAAAGCCCTTATATAACTTTACATTTTCTATTAAATTTAGTCATGTGAGCAGCATATGCTACATTTGTGGTGGTAAATAAGACTTTTGACAGCTAAAAAAATAGTAACAAAAAAAAAAAAAAAAAACCTAGCCCACCAAACCTCTCTCTCCCAGCCTCTTTCTATCTTTGTCCCTCTCTTCCTTTATCTCCCCTCCCCCTTCAGTTTCCTAAATAGAGAATGTCCAGTCACCATCTCCATCAAAACCGTCGCAACAGTTTGCTCAGATCCCTTGGAGATTGATTTTTGTTTTCGTCTGATGGTACATTTGGAAGTGGGGTAATGATTTTATCTTTAATGAGGAAGCAGCATTGCCTTTTTACTCTCGTGAATTGATAATGTATGCGTCTAAGATTGGGTAGAGGCTACTACTAATATTCATACTGGAATTAGTAAGGTTCAGATTATGTTAGCTTGGACTCCTCCTGATATTGGGGTTGCAGCACAGGAACCATTGGTACTGAATGGGTTATCAGAGATTATTTGGGACATTGGATTGCTGGGTTTTCTGTCATATTATTCTTAACAAAACACACACTCCACATGAAATATAAGTAACATGGATTGATTCTTCGAATGCAAGCACTTTGTGATTTAGCTAAACTAAAGATAATGTTTATTTAATCTTTCTTTATTTGGTTAAAATTTATTTAATTTTCGATTAATTCCATTTTATATTGTTCTTTGGAGACAACCACCTAACAAATGCACTGTCACGTTGTCACAGTCCCAAAACAGAAAATAAAGACCAATATACCAACCAAGAAATAAAGAAGGAAGCTTCCTCACATTCCTTCTGGAAATGGCACAGAAATCAGGAAGCTTCCTCACATTGATCACTGTTGGAAATTGGCTCAAATGTAGAAGAATTTTGGAGTTGATGTAGTCAAGTTGTGCCATGTGGTAATGTTGGTTACTTAGTCAAAAGGGTGGATTGTTTGGTGCCATCATTGGTAGTTTGGTACCACAATGATAGTTAAGCTGATTACTCTTGTCTTTGGCTTAAATTGAAGCATGGTCATTTGTGCTCCCGTGTTGAGTAGAAATAGCGAAGGCATCTTGCAAGAGAAACTTTCTCTTAATTGTTCTTTGCTTTGTATCTTGTTTTCCTTCATTGTTGTGAGAGTGAGCTTGGGTGTATTTGGGGCTTTGGGTTTTCTTGAGTGATACCTTTGTTCTCTCTTTGTTATAGTGTTCTCCGTCGTCTCCCTGGATGTGGTTGGACCGTATACTTGGTGTCTGTTGGTGTTGTTTTGTGTTCGATTTATCTCCTGCAGTTGTTATTTATTTTCCTCAATTGGTTGACGCTTCCGCACACAATCACATCTAACCATTATTTAGTGAAACATATTTTAAGCACAAATTGGAAAGCAAAGAAAATGCCTGACTGACTGAGGAGAAGAAGGAAGAAGATATTTCATATGAAAACACCCGCAAAAGCTCATACCTAAACTCCAAACCAAATTAAATCGCATCCAGCAAATTTCCAGTTACAACATTATGTGTAAGCTTTTTCTTTGTGTTTCCAAAAGTTTGGTCCAAGATACCTCATAGCCAAAGTGTAATTAGTCGCTAAATTAATCACACAAAAGTATAATTTGAAAATTTGTAATCAGTAAGAATATATATATACAGAAATTCATCTATCCGGACTTTATTATCATGCAAACGCAGTGTATTTTCTATTACCCCTCCCCACTTTCTTCATTGTTTACATTGGAATCTGCACGATAATAACGCATGGACATCCGGATAAGAGAATAACTGATAGGGCTAAAAAATAAAGTATTAGATTCAAGAAAACTATCCAATGTATGTACACTAGTCGGAACAACATATTAATGAGAATCCTCTAATGGCATGTTTAGAGTATTATCCATTACTAATGGCCTAATAGTAATGGTTAATGTTCTAAACTACTCTTATCGATAAATAAAAATCGGGGAAAAACAATTAACAAAAAAAATCCTTAAAAGTAGTCAACATGTTGAGTTCATACTTCATACAAAGGTGGAACTTGTTCAAGTACAAGCTGGACAAAGCAGTCTCTGCATTGTCGCATTTAGATTTTGAGATGGCTTTGTATTACTTGAGGTCCTCAGATCACGACCTATATGCCATCCACTCTCTTGTATATCATGCCTCCCAAGAAGTGGAGGCGTCCCTTGTATGTTTCAAGGATCCACCAGTTCCGTGGACTGGGATCTGGTTGATTGCATTGTCTTTCCTTTCAGAGGTCAGGAACTAGTATTCAGTTTACTCATAACTTCACTGCATTTTAAGTTTGTACTTTGCCCATTTATTTATCAAGTTCATAATATTTGCCAATTGCAACCTGTAATTTCATCACTTACTACAGAATTATCACTAATTGTATGATGTCGGCTTGACAGTTTTTTTTTTCTTTTTTTATTATTTATAAATTGTCTTCAATAAATAGTATATACGAGGGGCTATAGTCTTTTATAAATATACTGGGATCCTTTTTTGCTTTTAATATTTTTCCCATCGACAAGAGTAGTTATCCGTTACTATTAGGCAATTACCCGAGTCTCTATTGTCACTTTTTAATTTTTTACTTTTCCAGAGTTATTACCCGTGTAAAGAATTTAGCACTTTCACGTTTAATATTCTATTATACACGCACGTATGTATTTTTCAATAATACATTCGTGTTCTATACACGTCTCACATTTTTAAAAAAGCAAATGTACAATAGTCGTATTGTACATGTACATATGTATTTCTAATGTTTAATACACGTATTTTTTACAAAATTTTCAGTAAAACACACAAAATTCACTTATTATACAAATAATTCTCACATATTATTGAATAAGAATAATATATGTTATAAATTTTATATAGTGGCCGATTAATATCTACTTTGGATATGTTGAAACTAGCAAATTAATATCTATAAAGTACAAACTAATGCAATTAGGATGATCATTTTTTTTAAATTTTATTTATCATAAATAGTATAGCCATCCGGCTATACCTATACTCCGATTTTAGTTATAAAAATGAAGAGTATAGCCCGTCGGCTATACTTATTTTTGACACGTAGCTCTTACTCGCTAGAGGGTTTTTTTTTATATATAAATTAAATGGTACAGCCAAACGGCTATACAGCTTGTTTTTTTAATTTTATTTTTAAAATAGACTAGTTGTAACACGTGGCGCCTAATCGGTGGGGGTCCTTTCTTTATATAAAATTAGTATAGCCGGTCGGCTATACTATTTTACACGTGATCAACAAGGGCTGAGCATCTGTTCTGTTTTTTCATATTAGTGAGTAGTATAGCCGTTCGGCTATACTTGATTTTTTCCAAATGTTTTAAAAAAATAGTATTGCCGCTCTGCTTGACTGTTTTTTTTTAATAATAAAAAGATTGTCTTCAATAAATAGTATAGACGAGGGTCTATATTCTTTTATAAATATACTGAGATTCGTTTTTGCTTTTAATATTTTGCCCATCGATAAGAATAGTTATCCGTTACTATTAGGCTGTTACCCGAGTATTTATTGTCCCCATTTAATTTTTTAGCGTTATTGCGGGTTAAAGAATTTAGCACTTTCACGTTTAATACTCTATTATACACGTACGTATGTATTTTTCGATAATACATTCGTGTTCTATACACCTCTCACATTTGTTAAAAATCAAATGTACAATAGTCGTATTGTACATGTACATACACATTTCTAATGTTTAATACATGTATTTTTTACAAAATTTTCAGTAAAACACACAAAATTCACTTATTATACAAATAATTCTCACATATTATTGAATAAGAATAATCTATGTTATAAAAATTATATTAAAATATTATATAGTGGCCAATTAATATATACTTTGGATATGTTGAAACTAGCAAATTAATATCTATAAAGTACAAACTAATGCAATTATAATAAATAGTATAGCCGTGCGGCTATACCTTTGGAACATAATGTATTTAAATAGTATAGCTGACCAGCTATACTCCGATTTTGTTAGGGCTTGTCCAATATAGGTCCCTATAATTTATATTTCCTAGACATATACCCATAATTCTATAAATCTATGTGTAAAACCCAATTTCAAACATAAATGACCAGTAGGATATAATAGGTCATAGTATTCCTATATTTTTACATCCTTGCCATCAGACTTCATATTTTATTTATAATTTATTCCAAGCATTTTATTAATTTCCATAATTGTAATTAAAACTCCCTCTTAATAGCATAGCAATCACCCATTTCTTTTGGTTGCCATTCCCTCTAACATATGGCCCCTAAAATTGCAAAAAAAAAAAAAAAAAAGTAAATTACATATCCAATAATGTACATATGAAAAATATAAATATAAATATATATGTATAAAATTATAGGTAATATATATATTTACCAAAAAAAATTAACAAAAATAGGTCTGTTATTTTGCAATTGAAATTTCCGTACATTTTTCATAAATTAAAAATAGGTACACAATAATTTATAGAAAATAGGTATGTCGTATAATTGAAATTTATGCACATTGTTTTATAAATTAAAAATAGGTACATTATTTAGAAGAAAAAAATAAGTTCATTATACTAGGTAAATTGTTTTAGTAGGTATACATTATTAGAGGAAAAAAATAGGTACATTATTTAGAGAAACAAATAGATACAAAATTTAGCAAAAAAGTAGGTTCATTATACTAGGTAAATTGTTTTACTAGTAACATTATTAGAGAAAAAAAATAGGTACATTATTTGGAGAGAAAAAATAGGTTCGTTTTAAAAAAATTGTTTTCATAAACCAAACAATAAAAAGATGATCAAATTATTTTTCATAAAACAAGTAATAGGTACTTTATTTAGAGAAAAAAAAGGGTACATTATTTAGAGAAAAAATAGGTTCATTAAAAAAAATGTTTTTCAAAAAACAAACAAACAATAAATTATTAAATTATTTTTCAACATAATTAGAATGTACACTATTATTTATAAAACTATAATAAAATAGAATACTAGTCGTATAATTCATAAAAGGAAAACAACATTAATTCCTAAATTTAATATTGAATTTAAATTACTAATAAGTTAAATAGATTGCTAGTCATAATTCATAAAAGGAAAACATTATTAATTCAAAAATAGATTACCAGTCGTAAAATAGATTACTAATACTTTAATATGGAATTTAATGTTTAATTTTAAATAAGTTTCTAAATTAATTCCTACATCCATTACAACTATTTGGATATCTTTCCAAATTCAACATGTGTCATTAGTTACACTCCCTCATAACACATTAACTTATAAATAGGGGTAGTTTTGGAATCCGAAAAAATACAATAAATCAGATTTTAAGTTATATTAGGTAACTTGCTTAGTTGGATCCTAGTCATTGAGTATGATTTGAAAAAATTAGGTATTTTAAATAGAAAACTAAAGGAAAGGGTTGTAGGTGATTTAAAATGAATTTTATGGGTCTAAGCTCAATTTACCATTTTTTTTATATATAAAAAAGTGTATAGCTAGTTGTGTTGTTCATGTACATATGTATTCTAATGTTTAATACACGTATTTTTTTACAAAATTTTCAGTTAGACACAAAAAATTCACGTATTATACAAATAATTCTCACATATTATTGAATAAGAATAATATATGTTATAAATATTATATTAAAATATTATATAGTGGCCGATTAATATTTTCTTGGGATATGTTGAAACTTGCTAATTAATATCTATAAAGTACAAACTAATGCAATTAGGATGGTCATTTTTTTTAATTTTATTTATAATAGCTATACCGTTGGAACATAATGTATTGAAATAGCTATACTCTGATTTTTTATTATAAAAATGAAGAATATAGCCCGTCGGCTATACTTATTTTTGACACGTAGCGCTCACTTGCTAGAGGGTCTTTTGAAGAAACGATTAAATAGTACAGCCGAACGGCTATACATCGTGTTTTTTATTTTTTATTTTAAATAGACTAGTTGTAACACGTGGCGCCTAATGGGTGGGAGTCCTTTTTTTTATATAAAATTAGTATAGCCGCACGGCTATACAATTTTACACGTGGGCGCCAAGGGCTGAGCGTCTGTTCTGTTTTTTCATATAGTGAGTAGTATAGCCGTTCGGCTATACTTGATTTTTTCCAAATGTTATAAAAAAATAGTATTGCCGGTCTGCTTGACTGGTTTTTTGTTTCTTTATTATTATTATTATTATTATTATTTAAAGATTTTCTTCAATAAATAGTATAGACAAGGGTCTGTATTCTTTTATAAATATACTGAGATTCGTTTTTGCTTTTAATATTTTTCCCATCGATAAGAGTAGTTATCCGTTACTATTAGGCCATTACCTGAGTCTCTATTGTTCCCATTTAATTTTTTACTTTTTCAGAGTTATTATCTGTATAAAGAATTTAGAATTTTCACGTTTAATACTCTATTATACACATACGTATGTATTTTTCAGTAATACATTCGTGTTCTATACATGTCTCACGTTTTTTAAAAAGCAAATGTACAATAGTCATATTGTACATGTACATACATGTTTCTAATGTTAAATACACGTATTTTTTACAAAATTTTCAGTAAGACACACAAAATTCACGTATTATACAAATAATTCTCCCATATTATTGAATAAGAATAATATATGTTATACAAATTATATTAAAATATTATATAGTGGCCGATTAATATCTACTTTAGAAATGTTGAAACTAACAAATTAATATCGATAAGGTACAAACTAATGTAATTAATATCTATAGTAATCAATGTTTTGGAAATTTCTGGGTGTGATTGCTTTTTAACTATGTTGATGATAGTTGTGTTGACTGATATGCTTTGTTTGGTGAAATATTTGGTATGAAGTTTTGGCACCTTTTTTTTGGTTGGATGAATGCTTTGCAAGATAACTAGTCTGTCTTTTACTATCACATTGCCATAGATCTTGCAAACTTCGCTTTACTCAAATTCAAATCCCAAACCCGTAACATATATATATATATATATATATATATATATATATATATACCTATTCCCAGCCTCCAACCATTTGTTAGTTCAGTTTGTTTGTGTGACAGAGCAACCGTTGGGTGTTAGAATTTCATATATCAGTTTGAGTATTCATGTGTATTAAATTCATTTTCAAAGGATAAAACAATGTTAGGGTTAATACACGTTAGAATTTCATATTGAAGCTGTGTTGGCAGACATTGAGTTTAAGTCCAACATGTCATGTTGCTCATACAATATGTGACTAAGTATCATATTGAGCTAAGGAGTCCTAATTCTATTATATATAACTGATATGAATATCCAGTTTGCTTGGTGATGAAGTAGAGTCCTCATTGAATTTGTTGATGGGAAAAATTCACTTAGGGCTACACCAATTAAGTATAAAAAGAAGGGTCTTTGCCTTCGCAAGAAGTTACACACATAAGGTACTCAAACCCCATTTAGAGAGAGTGTGATTAAGGGCTTGCAAAAGGGAGAAGACTTTTGTGTTGTTCATACGGCTACACGGGTTAGTGTTTTTAGTTGTTTATGCTTGAAGACTTACAAAGGATTCAAATATTGTTAAGTTAATTCTTATCTTCATTATAAGAAATCCATGCTCAGTGGCACATCCTTAAACTTTTGTTCAATGCAATTGATAGAGGCGATTGACAGTTTACAGGTTGCAAACACACTTCCCGGAAGCAGCATGACAGTGGCATTATATAGTCAATCAAGTAAACTCTTGTGTTTAATGGGGGCTATAGCTTCTCGAATCACCTACCCTGCTGGAACTAGCAAAACCATGAGTCTGAAAGAGACTTGTTTGATTTGCTTCGAAGAAACTCCTATTGCTAAAATGTTTTCTATTGGTACTTGTCATCACAAATATTGCTTGTCTTGTATGAAACGTCATGTGGAAGTAAATTTGCAAAACGGGCTCGTGGCTCAATGCCCTCATAAACGCTGTAAGTGTGAAGTGAATATTGAAACCTGTAAAAAATTCTTGTCACCTTGTTTGGGCCTAAATTTGGCGTACCCAGGCCGAAAAACAAAAGCCCACGATCATGGGTCACTCATGGTTAGGCCAGCCCATCAGCGCATCCAGCCCATTAAGTAATGCGAGCAGGCCTATGTCATGTGGCCCGAAGAACGTTGAAAAGGCTGGACCGCAAGAAGGACCAGAACGGTTCCGAGCCAAAAGAGATGGGACTCGACAATTTCGATTAAAAAAGGGACCGTGCCCATGAACAGGAATAAAGCAGAGCGCTTCTGAAACATTTTCTGCGGCCAGAGGATAGTTTATCTAAGGATATTCTGTTATTTTTTTGATAAACACTATTTTAGAATTAGGCAGACTCTTTTTTCTGTGAAGGGAAGGGAAACGGGAAAAAGAGGGAGTTGCTCAAAATGAGAACTCACCATCTCAGACTGGAGACTCTTACAAAAACTGGAACTCGCGAAAGATGGGAGGCAAGCATGGCGACCCATCAAAACACAGGGGAATATTCACGCCGCCCATTATTTAAAGATAGAAGAGCCCCACGGGAGAACACCTCCTATAAATACCAGAGAGGGCGAACAGGCAAGGGACATACAACCAACCCAACCAAAAACTCAGTCAAAAGACAAACACTCAAAATGATCACCTGATCACAAGCAGATTTCCGACAGACTCAAAGTCTGAAGCATTCCAATCTCAAAAGCTTCCCGACAAGCTTGCAGAACCATCTTGTTCACAAAACAGAAACAACGAGACTTCCTTCGTTACAAACTTGGTTTAGCAAAAGCCAAAGACAAGCAGAGTTTGAGTTTTCTCAAATACGAAAACCTCAACAAATTTGTGAAAAGCTCTCGCTGAAGCAGCACAGGTGTCCCAGGACAGATTCCAGCTCAAGTCCAGCCACTTCTGCCCCATTCAGACTGGATAAATCCCAGTTCTCCCGTCACAAGCCTCCCAAGGCTTGAAATAGATTAAAGCTCTGCCAAACTCAAGCTTTGGTATCAATTTGCAGCCAAAACTTTTCAGTGAAAGCTGTTTAACGTCCAGTCCAGGCAGGCATATCCAGTCCAGCAGGTACATCCAGGTCCAGCCGAGAACGAGAGGCAACTATCCAGGCAGAAATGGAACCCCATCCCTCCTTTTTATCTTTATATAGTCAATTTTCCCTTTTTTGAGTCTTGTAAAAAGGAGTTCTGCCTGAAGCAAGTGAGTTCTGCCTGTAATAGGGGAGTTCTGCTAAATCAATTCATTCTGTCGTCATCCATTCTGGCCAGAACTACCGATTTTTATACCTGAGATAAATTATGAAGTCCTTACCAGTCTAAGGCATAGAAAAGAACTTACTTGGGAGATATTCCTCACCCAAATTCACAATCGTTTGTTCAAAGTCAATAGCTTGGGGCGCAAGTTATTCTCTTTTAAGTCTCTTAGAATTAAACAATTGCTAACGGTGGCACGCTCGACACACAAAGAAAGTTAGTTCACTAACCAAACTTTGGTTTTTGGATTAATGGGGAACTTTACCCTTCCATCTCAGGAAACAAATCAGAACGGGTGAACAATTTGGCACGCCCAGATGGGACCTCTCAGTATATACACTCTGCCGTACTTTGAAAGTACATATACATTGGAAGTTCTAGCCAGAATCTACGTCGCACGATGGAGCGAGACCAAGCAGCCTTCCAAGAAGGACCAGAATCAGAAGAAAGCGATGCGAGACAATCAGCCCATGGCAGGACATGAAGCAGGCGTTCCAGAACTGGTTCCAGAAGGCTAAACCAAATACACGAAGCTGTATTCCGACAGGAAGCTACGACATTGAGGAGTCAGGAGTCTTTAAATACTATAACAGCCATGATGCAATGGCAAGTTAAGACAGGCAGTTCAGGAAAGATCGAGAGGCCGCCATGGCCAGAGTTCCAAATCCTAATGCTGTAATTAACGCTGGACCTTCCCTTCGGTGCTCCACCAGGGCTAGCATGGCCACAGGAAGAATCCTCTTATTGCACAGATAGTTGGAATACCAGGACCCGATGGAATCCAGGCTGGACAGAGGGGAGGAGCCCTTCTCGTCCAAGAACACGAGGCTCCAGTCAGGCCAGGAGTCCTCCACCAGTTCAGGCTCCCAGAATCAGCCAGCAGAAGGGCCGCCTGCTCCACCACCTGTGGTTCCGCGAGATCAACCACCGCCACTTCTGCCTGAGGCACCAGCTGTACCACCCTATAGACCAAGGAGAATGGATCCCAATCCATTTCCTCCATTAGCAAGGGGCAGAAGAGGCAGATGGGGAATTAACCTTTTTGCTAATAATGACGGAAACGGACCAGGGGCAAACTGGAGGAACTATCCAGAGGTTGAAGAGGAGGAAGAACACAGGGAAGAAGCTCTCCCAGGCCATACAGAGGGGAGCACAGGTTTGATCACGACTACCCAGAGCAGGGATGAATTCCACAGCCTGCCAATGCGTTAAACGACGTGGGGCATCACAGAGAATGATCAGGGAAATGATGGAGCCAGAAGCCAGAAGAGGAGAAAGGCCAACCTATAGAAAGCCATACCCGGCTTATATAGATCAGATCCCTTTACCCCCAGGTTTCAAAGTACCAAACTTCACTCTATTCAATGGAGAAGACCCCCATGCTTCGTCGGTTGAGCACATAGGCAGATTTTCTGTCCAAGTGCATAGCTATAGAAAACAATCCCCTGTTAAAGCTAAGGCTTTTTGGAAATTCTCTCTCTACAGGCTTTCACCTGGTATACCAGCCTACCAGCCAATTCTATTCAGACCTGGGAGCAAATGGAAAACGTTTTCCATGATTATTATTTCAGGATCCAGCCAGAAGTCACCATCAGTGATCTTGCAGCTCTCAAGCAAAGTGAAGATGAGCCCGCCCAGGATTTCATAACCAGATTTAGGAAGCTCAAGATGAAATGCCGAATCCCTATGGAAGAGAGACATTTCATTCAGATGGCTCAAACCTCCCTTAAGATTTCTTTAAGGAAAAGGTTCGATGGGATGCTGTTCGAGATTTGGCAGAACTGGAGACAAGACATCTAAATATGAGGAACAGTTGAGAGAAGAACAGCAAAAAAGGAACTCTTCCAAAGGGACGTACTACAAGACTCCTTCTTCTTCAGTCCATTTGATTGAAGTAGAAACTGAAGAAGATACGGATGACTCGGAGGAAAGAGAGGTTGCAGTGGCAGAAATGGCAAAACTAAAATATCCCATCAGCTGCAAAACTCTCATAAAGCCACCGAAGGACCAGAAGCCACCATCATTCACAGGAGGGTTCGTTCCAAGCAAACCAACACAGAACAAGGTCTACTCTTTCGATCTGACCAAAGTTGATGCTTTGTTTGACGAAATGCTGGCGCAAAAGGCAATAGAGATGCCTCATAAGTTGCCCAAACCAGAAGAGCTCAAGGGTAGGCAATATTGCAGATGGCACAACTCCTGGAATCACTCCACCAACAGTTGCGTCGTTTTCAGAGATATCATACAGGAAGGAATAACTGCAGGGAGATTGAAGCTGGAGAAAAAACCTCCTTCAGTTACGACAAATCCTTTTCCCCAGCCTCAAGTTAACATGGTCAACTTAAATTGGCCAGAGCGAAGGGAAAACGCCAGTTCAGGAGAAGCGAGAGAACAGCAAAGGAGGACTTCCGGAGGCCAAAGGCAACCATCTCGGCTGGGATAGTATTATGCAGTAAATGCAAGTGCGAATGTGAGTTGGAAGTAACTCTGGACAGGCAGAAGCAGTCCACACCCGCGTGTTTGACAGAATTGGAACGTCACACCAGGAAGACCTGGCTCCAACCCCTCCCAGAAACGGAATCAGGCAAAGGGATTACCTCAGGCCGGTTCAGCAGGCGGAAGGATGCCAGAGCAGCCTAAGGAGGAGATACCAATCAGCATGCCGGGAAACGACAAACCTTTGGCAACTATCATAGAAGGAAGATGGTATTCCGTTGGAAAAAGCGGTAGACCAACCTTGGAACTGAGCAGAACTCAGAAGAGGAGAATCCAGAAACAATATTCCACCTTCCTTAGAGACATGAGAGCTGCACGGGTACTAGCCGAGTCGAATTCTGCCAGGGGAAAGGAAGAGCCAAAAACGGCTCCTCAGGGCAGAACAAGCAGAACCTGAGCCACAAAAGCAGGAAAAGATAGAACCTCCAGGCGAGCCCTCCGTCCATTCAAACTCACCCTCAGTCGATCAATTTGAGCTTCCACAAGCACAAGCTAGACCCGAATCTGCTCCAGAGAAGGACCAGGCAAGTCTGGGCTGAAGAGAACGAGGAGGAACAGTTGGATTATGAACCATCTACGGAGGATCAAACTGGCTTCTTGAGGCAGGAGAACAAGAGGATTGGACAGAAGAGATGGAGTATGATGAAGGATTGGATGAAGAAACCGAAGATTTTGGTGCAGAATTAGAGGACGTGTTACAAGGTGATCTAGGCATCAACATGGTGTTCATCTTATCAGAAAAATTCATGGCAGGCGAAAGGACAAGGAAGTACCTTGGAGGGAGACGTGTTCTCACAAGAGAACTTTGAGTGCAGACTGGCGGAAGTAGAAGGAATGCCAGAACAACAATTACTTGCTGCCAGAACAGAGGGAACCGCCATGACATCATTTGCAGAACAGCTTTGTTTCTCCATACCAACCAAGGAAATGGCTAATCACCTCAGACCTCTATTCATCACTGCAAACTTTGGAGGAATTCCTGTTTCCAAAGTAATGGTAGATGGAGGCGCAGCCATTAATATTATACCACACAGACCTGAGTAAAATGGCCAGAACGGAGAAGGATCTGATTCCAACCCGTCCTGCCGTCACCAACTTTGCGGGAGGCATCACCAAAACTCATGGAATTCTGGACGTGGATGTCATTGTTGGAACCAAAAAGCTGAAGATTGCATTCTTTGTGGTAGACACTACTTCCACTACCTACAATGCATTGCTCGAAGAGACTGGATTCATCAAAGCCTTTGCATTCCCTCTACTTTACACCAGCAACTAGCCCTTTGGCATGAGGAAGGATACATGGAGATGGTAGAGGCCGATCCACGACCATTTCTGCCTTCTGCCATGTGCTTTGAAGCAAGGTATTATCATGATGACCTTGGTCCTTTCACCTTCTTCGGAGTCGATCAGAACGGCCGCCCTCACGGTGTCACGGCCCAAAGACTCATTGAAGACGGTCTGGCCAGTTCTCTAGAAGACTGGAATAGACCTTTTGTTCTCAACCTGCAGAACTCCAATGTTTAGTCCCAATCAACAGGAAAAGGATCGAGCCGCAACAATCCGATCCATTACAAAAAGATTGTTGATATACTGGGAAGAAAGGAAGCTTATTGCGCAGAATCCAGCCATTAACATGGCAGAATTCACGCATGAGAGCTTTGAAGAACCGGAAGGGAGTTTACAGGAGGAAATATTGGATTTCGCACCAGCAGCACTAGATGACTCCTTGCCAGAAGTAGAGGATCCGTTCCAGGAGATCAATCTAGGGACAGAAGAGGACCCAAGACCTACTTTCATCAGCGCACTATTAGAAGAACCACTCAAGAGTGAAATCATCGCACTTCTGCATGATTTCAAGGATTGTTTTGCTTGGCATTATCACGAGATGCCCGAACTGGACAGAGAATTGGTTGAACACAAGCTGCCTATCAAAGAAGGCTACCTTTCAGTGAGCAGGCCAGGAGAAGAATGTCCATGGAGACAGAATTGAAAGTCAAGGAAGAGATAGAGAGATTGCTCAAAGCAGGATTCATCAGGCCGACCATTTACACAGACTGGCTAGCTAATATCGTGCCAGTTTTGAAGAGAAAGGGCAGGGGGCAGTCAGGATATGTGTGGATTACAGAAATCTAAATGAAGCATCCCCCAAGGATGAATATCCAATGCCAATGGCTGATATGCTAGTAGATGGAGCTGCTCACCACCAGATGTTATCTTTCATGGATGGCAACGCAGGATATAATCAGGATTATGGTGGCAGAAGAAGATATCCACAAGACAGCCTTCATGTGTCCAGGACATTTAGGTGCTTTTGAATACACTGTAATGCCTTTTGGCTTAAGAAACGCAGGAGCCACTTATCAAAGAGCAATGAATTCTGTTTTCCATGATATGATAGGACATTCTCTGGAAGTATATATAGATGATGTGGTGATCAAGTCTCCAGAGTTAGAGAATCATGTATCGAACCTAAGAAAGGCATTTCTAAGGATGAGGCAACACAAATTAAAAATGAACCCTAAGAAATGTGTTTTTGGAGTACAGGCGGGAAACTTCTTGGGATTTTTGGTACATCAAAGAGGCATAGAGGTTGACAAAAATAAAACCAAGTCCATCATAGAGGCTCAATCACCTCGCTGGACGGGAAAGAACGGCTGAAATTCTTCCTGACCCAGGAATAGGAGGAGAGGGCAGAAGTCCCTTGATAGCACAGAGGTGCTTCAGCATCCTTCTGGATTAGTTCTGCTATTTCAGCCGAAACAGAACCAAACCAACGAGGCCCCAGAATCAAAGTACTCTCAAATAAGTGAAGGACGCTTTCATCCAAATTTTTCTGAACAAAGGGATGAAGCCTGCTTCGAACCTCCATGGCATGAGCATCGACTCCAGCTCCAGTAATATAATCAGGAGGAGTTGAAGAGGAGGAGGAACCACGAGCACGAACTTTCTGAGAAGACATTTTTCTGGGAGGTTTCAAAAGGAACTAAGAGTTTATCAAAGAGGGGTTTTTGGTGGGAAGGATTCTGAAAATTCGGAAAGAAGCAAAGGCTGAGGAGGCAAGGGTTTCGAAATGAACAGGAGCTGAGAGTTTCAAATCTCTTTTAAAGGCTCGAAATCGTGGGAAGACAAGAAGCCTGAAAGTTGCAGTGACCAGCATGTAACTAGCTAGTAACTAAACAGTTTCCCACGAAGTCTAGTTCGTGGTGGACAGACGTGGCAGGCAGGGGACGTTTTATTTCGGCGCGCAAATTAATGGCAAAATCATTAAGTCTAAAACCGTTCAAACAACAATTCAGACTTAATGGGGGCATTGTTTGGGCCTAAATTTGGCGTACCCAGGCCGAAAAACAAAAGCCCACGATCATGGGTCACTCATGGTTAGGCCAGCCCATCAGCGCATCCAGCCCATTAAGTAATGCGAGCAGGCCTATGTCACGTGGCCCGAAGAACGTTGAAAAGGCTGGACCGCAAGAAGGACCAGAATGGTTCCGAGCCAAAGAGATGGGACTCGACAATTTCGATTAAAAAAGGGACCGTGCCCATGAACAGGAATAAAGCAGAGCGCTTCTGAAACATTTTCTGCGGCCAGAGGATAGTTTATCTAAGGATATTCTGTTATTTTTTTGATAAACACTATTTAGAATTAGGCAGACTCTCTTTCTGTGAAGGGAAGGGAAGCGGGAAACGGGGGAGTTGCTCAAAATGAGAACTCACCATCTCAGACTGGAGACTCTTACAAAAACTGGGAACTCACGAAAGATGGGAGGCAAGCATGGCGACCCATCAAAACACAGGGAATATTCACGCCGCCCATTATTTAAAGATAGAAGAGCCCCACGGGAGAACACCTCCTATAAATACCAGAGAGGGCGAACAGGGCAAGGGACATACAACCAACCCAACCAAAAACTCAGTCAAAAGACAAACACTCAAAATGATCACCTGATCACAAGCAGATTTCCGGACAGACTCAAAGTCTGAAGCATTCCAATCTCAAAAGCTTCCCGACAAGCTTGCAGAACCATCTTGTTCACAAAACGGAAACAACGAGACTTCCTTCGTTACAAACTTGGTTTAGCAAAAGCCAAAGACAAGCAGAGTTTGAGTTTTCTCAAATACGAAAACCTCAACAAATTTGTGAAAAGCTCTCGCTGAAGCAGCACAGGTGTCCCAGGACAGATTCCAGCTCAAGTCCAGCCACTTCTGCCCCATTCAGACTGGATAAATCCCAGTTCTCCCCGTCACAAGCCTCCCAGGGCTTGAAATAGATTAAAGCTCTGCCAAACTCAAGCTTTGGTATCGATTTGCAGCCAAAACTTTTCAGTGAAAGCTGTTTAACGTCCAGTCCAGCACAGACATATCCAGGTCCAGCCAGCAGGTACATCCAGGTCCAGCCGAGAACGAGGCAACTATCCAGGCGGAAATGGAACCCCAGCCCTCCTTTTTATCTTTATATAGTCAATTTTCCCTTTTTTGAGTCTTGTAAAAAGGAGTTCTGCCTGAAACAAGTGAGTTCTGCCTGAAGCAAGTGAGTTCTGCCTGTAATAGGGGAGTTCTGCTGAAATCAATTCATTCTGTCATCATCCATTCTGGCCAGAACTACCGATTTTTATACCTGAGATAAATTATGAAGTCCTTACCAGTCTAAGGCATAGAAAAGAACTTACTTGGGAGATATTCCTCACCCAAATTCACAATCGTTTGTTCAAAGTCAATAGCTTGGGGCGCAAGTTATTCTCTTTTAAGTCTGTTAGAATTAAACAATTGCTAACGGTGGCACGCTCGACACACAAAGAAAGTTAGTTCACTAAAAAAACTTTGGTTTTTGGATTAATGGGGAACTTTACCCTTCCATCTCAGGAAACAAATCAGAACGGGTGAACACACCTAAACTCCTGCTGACGTTATGATCCCACGAATCAAGGAATGTTCTATTCCTGCTACGGAGAAGGTGTACTGCTCATTTCCGAGGTGTTCTGAGTTGATGTCCAAAAAGGAGGTCTTGGAACATACCAAGAGTTCTTTTGCTAGCGTGGGAGGCAGGACGTGCATGAAATGCCATCAGTTATTTTGTATCAATTGCAAGGTTCCTTGGCACTATGATATGAACTGCTATGATTACCAAAGATCAGAAACCTATTCCCTCGCAGAAGAGCAATTGCTAAAGTCGCTTGCAATGAAGAAACTATGGCGCCAGTGTTCCAAGTGCAAACATATGGTTGAACTTGATAGTGGTTGCTGCCACGTCACTTGCAGGTGCTTTACTCTCCTCCACTCCAATTTGATTAATCTTTTTGGTTTCTTCTGTCCTGCTTTAGTCCCTTTTTATTATTATTTATAAACTTAAAGCAATGTTTTTTTGTTGATACAAGTGATACTGGGGAGTGAGGTTTTTCTCACACATACTGTACTTGAGACCACTCGTTTGCAAGTTAAGACTCTTTTCCACTGAGCTAGATCTCGTTGGCATAAACTTAGCAATGTTTTATAGGGATGAATGAACAAGAAAATGACAGTTAAAATAGATACTCATGAAAACAAGATAATTGGGTGAAGTGCCTATGAGTTCTTGTGTGAGAAAAGGGATCAAGTCAAGACCCAAAACCCCCAATTCGTTAAGTTTTCTCAAGATTGGTTTATCTCAACCCTCGCTGAGAACACTTAAACGCTGTTATTGCCCATTTAAATTCCCAAGTTGTTGTAAAAGGAATCCCTGAAATCCTAATTGGAACCCAAAACCGAAATCAAAACCAAGTAGGAAACACATTAAAAGCAAGGTACAAAGGTTTAACTGAATCGCCTTAGAAGCCCCATACATAAGATTTCACTGTTACATAACATTGCTACTAAACTTGCTTTTTTGGTAACTTTTTTTTTTCTCTGACCGGGAAACTTTGAGAATTAGCGATACATTGCATTGGGGAGGGGGCACCTTTTTTTTCTCCAACCGGGAAACTTAAGAAAAGGTTTCACCCGTGTTGTTTTTCCTTTTTTCTCGATGCTGCTACATTTTCATGACTCTGTACCAATCCTTGTTGTTTGTCTCATGTTTGCATTGTCTTTGTAGATGCGGACATCAGTTTTGCTATACTTGCGGAGCTGCTTTCTCCGGGATGCACACAATTGTATAGCGCCATTGTTAACTATTATTATGTTTTTTATGCTGTTTTATTTTATTAATATTTCATAGACTTACATGTTGTCTATGACTTTGCTTGGTGTGTTAAGATAGGTTTAGTAATTAGATGGTAGGATGGGATTCCTCAAATGTTGTTGGTAGTGGCTAGAGCTTTTGCTCTTTTATCTCCAATTTTTATCTATCTATTTGTAAGATATGCCTATAAATCTGAGTTTCTTGATAACCTTGTCATGGTCCTCAACGAATTTTGGACAAGCTTAACAACAATGGAAGAGAGTAGATACAACCAGTTGGACATTGCAACAACAATTTGTCGTCCTTTCATGAGGAGGGAGATTCACAATGACAACTAGGTTGTCAACCCCTTCAACAAAAGGGGAACTTGATCAAGGATTAACCTTCCAAAATCAACATTTGAAGAAATGGGACTTGTTATGTATTATTATGCTTTTATGTTATTTAATTAATATGGGTAAATTTCACTTTACTACTCGGAAGTTTCTTGAAATTCAGACTTTACTACATCAAGTATTTTTCGTGTCAACTTCGTACCTAAAGTTTGACTTTTCTACCATTTTCATACATCCGTTAGTCATTCTGTCGAACTGTTAAATGATGACATGGAAGGATTTTATGCCACATGATGTGGCATGATGTTTTCTAAAACGATGATGTGGTTTAATGATTCGTCTATATAACAGAATAAAAAGTTAAATAAATTTTTTTCACAAATGTAATTCGAAAATTTGTAATCAGTAAGAATATAAGATTTAAAAATAAAGAAATAAATTCAAGAAAACTACGGATTAATGAGATGCCTCTAAATTGTCTGGAATACTAAATCTTGTGTACAACAAATACAAGGTGCATGCAGAGAGTATTGCAACAATGAAACTGAAAGTTATTAATAGAAGAATTGCGGAGAAGAATTTGGAAAAAGCCAGCCACCATTAAACAGATCAAGGGGATAAGATCAATATATAAGACTTGGAAAAATATATTAAAGAAAAATAAAGGATTTAAAATTATCAATTAAAGAGAACCATGATAGATTTTCTCTCTCTAGAAATAGGAAATTATTGTTGACTGACGTGGAGCAGAACTCCAAGGGACGAACGAACGACTAAAACCCTTCGTTTCTTCTCATAAACCCGCCTTAATTACATGCTCTCCTCCTTCTCCAGTTTCCATATACAAAAAGGAAGTCGTAATGACCACCTCTCTCTCTCTCTCTCACAACCCATCGAGAGGCCTCGTCACCTCCGCCTTCATCATCATCAAAGGCTTTGGTGACGAGCGACTGTTTGAAAGGGTTCGCTGAGGGAGGAAACACTTGATATTTGGGGTAGGAAGGTGGTGGTGGTTGGGGCTGGAGTTGCCATCTGTGATCGCAGGGACAACTTGATATTCGAAAGTAGGAAGAATCTCAAAAGTTTGAATCATTTTGCTGTGCGGAGCAGGAAAACAGCTGAGCTTTTGGCTCTCATTGACGGCCTTAAAGAAGCTCTCACTTTGAAGTTGAAAAGGGTCATATTTTTGTGTGATGATTATCTGATTTACCAATATGTGAGTTGTTAAACTACTTAGCCTCATTTTCTCTTATCAATCTTATATTCATGTATTAACACCATTTTGTCCATCTAAGAAATTCTTTTTTTCTTGATGATATGATCCAAAAGAGGATTCAAATGGTATTCAGCAAGCCAAGTTTTATTATTAATTTAATTCTTATCTTCATTATGGTAGTTCACATGAGTTTAATGCAATAATTGATAGAGGTGATTGACATTTTATTGTCACAGGTCAAGAGCACACTTCCTGGAAGCAGCGAGATGGCAGCATTAGACGTCACTCAAGGGACTTGTTTAGAAAAAAGTTTGCATATTTTGTGTTTAGTGGTGGCATTAAGTTTGCTTCGAAACTTGCAATTGAAGCTACAGCTTTTCAGAGCACCTCCTCTGCAGGAACTTGCAAAGCCATGAGTGTGAAGGAGACTTGTTTCATTTGCTTCGAAGACACTCCTATTGCTCGAATGTTTTCAATTGGTACTTGCCATCACAAATATTGCTTGGCTTGTATGAAACATCATGTGGAAGTAAATTTGCAAAGCGGGATCGTGGCACAATGCCCTCATAAAGACTGTAAGTGTGAAGTGAATATTATAACCTGTAAAAAATTCTTGTCGCCTGAACTGCTGACATTATGATCGAACGGATCAAGGAGTCTTCTATTCCTGTCACGGAGAAAGTTTACTGCGCATTTCCAATGTGTTCTGCCTTGATGTCCAAAAAGGAGGTCTTGGAACATACCAAGACTTCTTTTGTTAGTGAGGGAGGCAGGAAGTGCATGAAATGCCAGCGCTATTTTTGTGTCAATTGCAAGGTTCCCTGGCACTATGATATTAGCTGCTATGATTACCAAGGATCAGAAACCTATTCCCTCACAGAAGAGCAATTGCTAAAATCGCTTGCAATGATGAAACTATGGCGGCAGTGTTCCAACTGCAAACATATGGTTGAACTTGATAGTGGTTGCTACCACATCACTTGCAGGTGCTTTACTCTCATCCACTAAGTTTGATCAATCTTTTGGTTTCTTCTGTCCTGCTTTAGTTCCTTTAAAAAACAAAAACTCAGGATAAACTAAATCACCTTAAAAGTAAAATGCGAAAGTAGCGATGATCTACTCTAAAATAATCTAGCATACTAGGAAGATTCAAACCTACGTGCAAGGGGACTGACTTGCTGTCCTAGCCATTTGGCCTAATCCAATCCCCTATTTGACCGTTTATATAGTAACTTGAAGGAGAGTTATCACATGAGGGGGATGGTTGACCAGCAACCACACATTATTTGGTTGATCCAATTATTTGATGATCAAGCCATATATATAATTGGGTTGCTCCTAGTAAAAGTTCCAAGTTTTTGGTTTTGGATACTTAAATATCCGTTCCCTTTGCTCTGTTGTTTGTCTCTAATGTTTTGCAGTGTCTTTGTAGGTGTGGACATCAGTTTTGCTATACTTGCGGAGCTGAATGGAAGAACAAGAGGGCAACATGTTCCTGCCCACTCTGGGATGAGCATCACATTGTACGGCCATAACGATTGAGAAGTGTAAAACAGATTGGCTGATCCAGTCATGTTTTCCTTTCTTCTTTTGTTTCTTCTAGTTTATTTATCATGGAAAAATGTGGTTGTAACTTGTAAAGAGCGAGGGAGGGGGTGGAAAGAGTGTAAAACCACTTTGCATTGCTCTAGCTTCTATCATAAATTATTTTCAATCTCTTCTTTTTCTATTTAAATAAATTATCCAAACCCTATGTTTAATAACAAAAATATCCATGAAATAAGAAAATAAAAACAATATCAAACATGTCTTGAATTGTTCAATATTTTGAACCTACCAATATTATATTGTAGTCATTATTAATCATAAGAAACCAGGGCGATTAGATCTCTCGGATTCATTTGCAAACTTAGGATCATATGTAGCTTGGAAAAGTTGGCTATTAGTATCAAGATTCATTTGCAAATCTTTTAAAAGTTATTGAACATAAAATAGAGAACGGATATGTGAATCATGGCTCCAAGCATCATATGAAGCTTGTCGGTACCACACTCCTTGTTTCCACTGGAAGAGGATGTATGTATTCCTGCTGCTGCTGGTGGCGGTGCTGTGAATAGACTTTCACTGGATGAGGGTGTATGTACCCCTGCTGGTGGTGGCAGTGCTGCGAAGTACGTAGGATCAAGATAATAATCAGATCAATCAGACAAAACATAAAATACACTATAGAAAATTTGATTGTCATTCTTAAAGCACATGATTTTATTTGAGTGCTGCTATTTTCACTTACATGTTTTAATGAAAATGTTAATGACAAGTTTAATGTTATTTAAAATGACCACCATGTAAGAGACTCAACCATGATAGTGTTAAGATTTCAGAGAGTACAAAGCCTAGCAGTAGGTGTGGGGTTTATCACATAAGGCCTTGACGCTAGTAGTAGTAGAACTATTCATTATAGGGTTAAATACCTTTTTTATCACTGGGTTTTACACAAAAATTCAATTTGGTCACTAAGAAATTTTTTTAGCCAAATTGGTCACTGTGTTCCCAAAATTTACAACTTATAAACATTCCGTTAATTTCCGTTAAGTGCAATTTTTATTTTTATTTTTGGGTAAATTACTCAAATGATCCTCAAATTTGTACTCGATTTACATTTTGGTCCCTAAACTAAATTATTCGTTCAAATGGTCCACCAACTCTTTATTAATCGGCACTTTGGTCCTACCGTTACATTTTTCTGTTAAATTTAGTCATGTGAGCAGCACATGCTACATTTGTGAGGGTAAATAAGACTTTTGACCTATGTATCACCCCTTTATCACCTATATATCACCACTTTATCACCTATTTGGGGAACATAGGACGGTTATGTGCGGTTTTACCCTTATATTTGACGGCAACATTAACATAATGTAACGGTAGGATCAATGGAACGATTAATATAGAGTTGATGGACCATTTGAACGAACAATTTAATTGAGGGACCAAAATTTAAATCAAGTATAAGTTTGAGGACCATTTGAGTAATTTACCATTTATTTTTTAAGAAAGCACGTTCAGTCTTCTTTCTCTAACTCCACGAGTTAGGACATATTGTGCTATTATGGTTTAACAAATTGGGAAAAATCTTGGGATGAAATCGAAATTATGAGGTATAAGGTCATGGATTGGATGCTATATTGAAGCCTAACTCAATTGAGTGAGGACAATATTGTGACTTCATATGGCAAGGAGACGTAATCAAGATGATAGAGCACCAAAATATATTGGTAAGTTGTTGATTCCATTTTAATTTGGTTTGGGTTTTTTATTTTCCTTATACCTCACTATACCCTAACCTAACTCGTTAAGCTAGATGAAGAAAACTGAAGGTGCTTCCTAAAAAATAATGCACTTAACGAAATATAATGGAATGTCTGTGAAACGTAAACTTGGAAACACGTGTCCATTTGTTTTTTTTCTTTTTTTTCTTGTTGTTTTTTTTTTGTTTGTTGTTTGGTTTTGTTTTTTCCGTTGGTTTGGCGTATAGAATACCAATATTGTCCCAAACTTAACCATCTACAAAGCCTAATCGATGTGGAATTTTATCACAAAGAGCCTTGATGCTATTAATAGTGGAACCATTCATTATATAGTGTATTTGATTTGGCTAAATTTTCGATGTGGGACTTCAATATTCTTCAAGAGATAGAACTACATTAAAACAATTTTGAAAAATATGAATACTTAGATAATTCTATAAACTTAAATTAACCGGTCGGCTTTACCTTTAAAAAAATAAAAAAAATTGTCTTCAATAAATAGTATAGACGAGCAGCTAAAGTCTTATATATATATTGGGATCCTTTTTTTTTTTTTTATTTTTTCCCCAATTTTCGTTTATCAATAAGAGTAGTTATTTTTTTACTTTCCAGAGTTATTACCCGTATAAAAAATTTAGCACTTTTACATTTAATACTCTATTATACATATACATACGTATTTTTCAATAATACATTTGTGTTCTATACCTGTCTCACGTTTTAAAAAAAAGCAAATGTACAATAGTCGTGTTGTACATGAACATACAGATTTCTAATATTTAATACACGTATTTTTTACAAAATTTTCAGTAAGACACACAATTTATGTATTATACAAATAATTCTCACATATTATTGAATAAGAATAATATATGTTATAAAAATTGTATTGAAATATTATATAGTGGCCGATTAATATCTACTTTGGATATGTTGAAATTAGCAAATTAATATCTATAAAGTACAAATTAATGTAATTAATATCTATAGTAATCAATGAAATGCGGAGAAGAATTTGGAAAAAGCCAGCTACCAAACAGATCAAAGAGATAGATTAATAAGACTTGAAAAAATATATTAAAGATAATCCGAGCTATGAGATTAACTTCAGAAAGATAAAGGATTACATATCGGATTTATCAAGAGCTAAGAAATTATTGTTGTGAGATAATAAATCGATTGCGTGGAGCAGAACTCTTGATTTTGCAGTGCGGAGCAGGAAAACAGCTGTTTTTGGCTCTCATTGACGGCTACAAGAAGCTCTCAGTTTGAAGTTGGAAAGGGTTTGTTTTTTTGGGTGATGATTACCTGATTTACCAATATATGTGAGTTTTAAAGAACTATAAGCTTCATTATTAAGTTTATTATTCGTCTTTTCTTTTTCTAAGTTTGATTTTTTCTTGTTTTCCCTTTTTTTTTTTTTTTTGGAAATTTCTGGGTGTGATTGCTTTTTAACTATGTTGATGATAGTTGTGTTGACTGATATGCTTTGTTTGGTGAAATATTTGGTATGAAGTTTTGGCACCTTTTGTTTTTTGTTGGATGAATGCTTTGCAAGATAACTAGTCTGTCTTTTACTGTGACATTGCCATAGATCTTGCAAACTCGCTCTATTCATATGGTGCAAATTCCAATCCCAAACGAATTAAAATTTTGGAGAATTGATTTAACATTTATCCCGTAACATATATATACCCATTAATTAAACTGATTCCCAGCCTCCAACCATTTGTTAGTTCTGTTTGTTTGTGTGAGAGAGCAAAACTGGGTTATTAATACGTTAGAATTTCATATATCACTTTGAGTATTCATGTATTAAATTCATCTTTTCCTTCCAAAGGATATAAGCAATATTAGGGCATCACACACGTAATCAGATTGAAGCTGTGTTGGCAGACATTGAGTTTAAGTCCAACATGTCATGTTGCTCATACAATATGTGATTAAGTATCATATTGAGCTAAGGAGTCCTAATTCTATTATAACTGATATGAATATCCAGTTTGCTTGGTGATGAAGTAGAGTCCTCATTGAATTTGTTGATGGGAAAAATTCACTTTTGGGTACACCAATTAAGTATAAAAAGAAGGGTCTTTGCCTTTGCAAGAAGTTACACACATAAGGTACTCAAACCCCATTTAGAGAGAGTGTGATCAAGGGCTTGCAAAAGGGAGAAGACTTTTGTGTTGTTCATACGGCTACACGGGTTAGTGTTTTTAGTTGTTTATGCTTGAAGACTTACAAAGGATTCAAATATTGTTAAGTTAATTCTTATCTTCATTATAAGAAAACCATGCTCAGTGGCACATCCTTAAACTTTTGTTCAATGCAATTGATAGAGGCGATTGCCATTTTACATTTTACAGGTTGCAAACACACTTCCCGGAAGCAGCAAGACAGCGGCATTATATAGTCAATCAAGTAAACTCTTGTGTTTAATGGGGGCTATAGCTTCTCGAATCACCTACTCTGCTGGAACTAGCAAAACCATGAGTCTGAAAGAGACTTGTTTGATTTGCTTCGAAGAAACTCCTATTGCTCAAATGTTTTCTATTGGTACTTGTCATCACAAATATTGCTTGTCTTGTATGAAACGTCATGTGGAAGTAAATTTGCAAAACGGGATCGTGGCTCAATGCCCTCATAAACGCTGTAAGTGTGAAGTGAATGTTGAAACCTGTAAAAAATTCTTGTCACCTAAACTTGCCGATGTTATTGTTGTGCGCAGCGGAAGCGGATTGCACTGTGGTGGTTGATACGAAACCGTTGAAACAACAAGAGTAAAATATGAAATACAGAAATCCAAACGACACAAGGATTTATATTGGTTCGGCCCGTGTGTAGCCTACATCCAGTTCGAAGACAGCGAGAAATTTCACTAGTATCCCAAAAGAGATTACAACCAAAGGAGATTAATTCTCTCACCTATCCTAGGAATTACAGAGTTTAACTCTCACAACCCAAATCCCAAATATACCCAAGTCACTCTCAAGCTAACCACACACAAGAGCCAAGAACACATGAATTTCTCTTGCTCACTAGGAAAGCTCACGGCACCAAATGGTGCGGCACAAAATGCCTTGCCCTCATGCACCATTTCTCCCTTTTATAAACCCATGCATGCTAAAGGAAGCCACGTGATGGCTAGTAAGAAAAGTCCTCCACATGCTCCAAAAGCCAACCAACCACATGCCAACCCACTTAGCCAAAGAAGGAATAAATCATTCCATGCAACATCATTATTGGCCACCAACTATCAAGCTTCTTTTTCTTCACATTGCCATTCACGTGATGGCCAGCCAAAGAAGGAATAAACCCTTCATCATTGCACATGCTTTGTCTCCCCCACCAAAGACATCATCATTCCATGCAATAGGCCACCAACTTGCAAACACTAAACAAAGAAAGGCTGTCATGCTTTCGGCAAGTCCATGAGAAATGGAAAGCAACAATTTTTTAAACAATATTTGAGCCAATATTTAGCAATATTTAACAGTTATGATCCAACGAATCAAGGAATGTTCTATTCCTGCTACGGAGAAGGTGTACTGCGCATTTCCGAGGTGTTCTGCGTTGATGTCCAAAAAGGAGGTCTTGAAACATACCAAGAGTTCTTTTGCTAGCTTGGGAGGCAGGAAGTGCATGAAATGCCATCAGTTATTTTGTATCAATTGCAAGGTTCCTTGGCACCATGATATGAACTGCTATGATTACCAAAGATCAGAAACCTATTCCCTCGCAGAAGAGCAATTGCAAAAGTCGCTTGCAATGAAGAAACTATGGCGCCAGTGTTCCAAGTGCAAACATATAATTGAACTTGATAGTGGTTGCTGCCACGTCACTTGCAGGTGCTTTACTCTCCTCCACTCCAATTTGATTAATCTTTTGGTTTCTTCTGTCCTGCTTTAGTCCCTTTTTATTATTATTTATATAAACTTAAAGCAATGTTTGTTGTTGTTGATATACAAGCGATATTGGGGGAGTGGGGTTTTTCTCACACACATTGTACTTGAGACCACTTGTCTGCAAGTCAAGACACTTTTTCATTAGGCTAGATCCCGTTGGCATAAACTTAGCAATAGGGATGAATGATCAAGAAAATGACAGTTAAAATAGATACTAATGAAAACAAGATAATTGGTTGAAGTGCCTATGAGTTCTTGTGTGAGAAAAGGGATCAAGTCAAGACCCAAAACTTGCAATTCGTTAAGTTTTCTCTCAATTGGTTTATCTCAATCCTTGCCGAGAGCGCTTAACGCCATTAGAGCATCCACAATGGGCTCCCTAAATCACATCCTTAGCTAAAATTTACGGAGGAATTGAAAAAACCCACATCCAACCTTGCTCCATATCCAGCTCTTAAAATAGGGAGACTTCTAGGAGCTCCTAAATCTGAGGAGAGATAAAGTACTCCTAGTGACTCCTTATAATTAAATGCTTTTATATTTAATATTATTTTAAGCATTTATTTAATGCCAACTATTTTTTATTATTGCTTTTGTGTCTACACTTTATTCAAAAATTAAATTAAAATTTATTAAAAACATTTATGACTCTTTAAACTAGGGAGTATGGTTGGAGTTGAAATTTTATAGAGAGCTCCTAAAATAGTTTTCTAGTGTTTTTATCTAAATTTTAACTAAAAAATAGAGAGCATGATTGTGTATGCTCTTATTGCCTATTTAAATTCCCAAGCTGTTGTAAAAGGAATCCCTGAAATCCTAATTGGAACCCAAAACCGAAATCAAAACCAAGTAGGAAACACATTAAAAGCAAGGTACAAAGGTTTAACTGAATCGCCTTAGAAGCCCCATACATAAGATTTCACTGTTACATAACATCGCTAGTAAACTTAGGTTGCACCTTTTTTTTTTTTTTTCTCTTACTGGGAAACTTTGAGAATTAGCGATACATTGCATTGGGGAGGGGGGCACGTTTTTTTCTCCAACCGGGAAACTTAAGAAAAGGTTTCACCCTTGTTGTTTTTCCTTTTTCTGGATGCTGCTGCTACATTTTCATGACTCTGTACCAATCCTTGTTGTTTGTCTCATGTTTGCATTGTCTTTGTAGATGCGGACATCAGTTTTGCTATACTTGAAGAGCTGCTTTCTCCGGGATGCACACAATTGTATAGCGCCATTGTTAACTATTATTATGTTTTTTATGTTATTTTATTTTATTTTATTAATATTTCATAGACTTACATGTTGTCTATGACTTTGCTTGGTGTGTTAAGATAGGTTAAGCTGGTTTAGTAATTAGTTGGTAGGTGAGATTCCTCAAATGTTGTTGATAGTGGCTAGAGCTTTTGCTCTTTTATCTCCAATTTTTATCTATCTATTTGTAAGATATGCCTATAAATCTGAGTTTCGTGATAACCTTGTCATGGTCCTCAACGAATTTTGGACAAGCTTAACAACAATGGAAGAGAGTAGATACAACCAGTTGGACTTTGCACCGAACATTGCAATTGCAACAACAATTTGTCGTCCTTTCATGAGGAGGGAGATTCACAATGACAACTAGGTTGTCAACCCCTTCAACAAAAGGGGAACTTGATCAAGGATGAACCTTCCAAAATCAACATTTGAAGAAATGGGACTTGTTATGTATTATTATGTTTTTATGTTATTTAATTAATATGGGTAAATTTCACTTTACTACTCGGAAGTTTCTTGAAATTCAGACTTTACTACATCAAGTATTTTTCGTATCAACTTCGTACCTAAAGTTTGACATTTCTACCATTTTCATACACCCGTTAGTCATTCTGTCGAATACTTTGTTAAATGATGACATGGAAGGATTTTATGCCACATATGTGGCATGATGTTTTCTCAAACGATGATGTGGTTTAATGATTCGTCTATATAACATAGAATAAAAAGTTAAATAAATTTTTTTCACAAATGTAATTCGAAAATTTGTAATCAGTAAGAATATAAGATTTAAAAATAAAGAAATAAATTCAAGAAAACTACGGATTAATGAGATGCCTCTAAATTGTCTGGAATACTAAATCTTGTGTACAACAAATACAAGGTTCATGCAGAGAGTATTGCAACAATGAAACTGAAAGTTATTAATAGAAGAATTGCGGAGAAGAGAATTGGGAAAAAGCCAGCCACCATTAAACAGATCAAGGAGATAAGATCAATATATAAGACTTGGGAAAATATATTAAAGATTAACTTCAGAAAAATAAAGGATTTAAATTTATCAATTAAAGAGAACCATGATAGATTTTTTCTCTCTAGAAATAGGAAATTATTGTTGACTGACGTGGAGCAGAACTCCAAGGGACGAACGTGTGAGAATGTGAAGGTAAAAAGTCCCTCATTGGAAAGTTGAGAAACCTAGCAAGAGCTTATAAGGAGTTGGGCTACTCCCCCCATTGCCAATTGGTTTTGGGGTGGAACCTCAACTTCCTTCATGGTATCAGAGCAGGTTAGCCCACGTGTGAAAGCCCAACGACCACACGTGCTCCACGTCACCCAATATGTGTTGTCCACGTGTTAGACTTGAAAATTCGTCACACGTGTGGGGGCGTATGAGAATGTGAAGGTAAAGAGTCCCACATTGGAAAATTAAGAAACCTAGCAAGGGCTTATAAGGAGTTGGGCTACTCCCCCCATTGCCAATTGGTTTTGGGGTGGAACCTCAACTTCCTTCATGGTATCAGAGCAAGGCTTCACGTGTTGGGCCCAACGGCCACACGTGCTCCACGTCACCCAAAATGTGTTGTCCACGTGTTAGGCTTGAAAATTCGCCACACGTGCGGGGGCGTGTGAGAATGTGAAGGTAAAAAGTCCCACATTGGAAAGTTGAGAAACCTAGCAAGAGCTTATAAGGAGTTGGGCTACTCCCCCCATTGCCAATTGGTTTTGGGGTGGAACCTCAACTTCCTTCAGAACGAACGACTAAAACTCCTTCGTTTCTTCTCATAAACCCGCCTTAATTACATGCTCTCCTCCTTCTCCAGTTTCCATATACAAAAAGGAAGTCGTAATGACCACCTCTCTCTCTCTCTCTTGTTGTGCGGAAGCGTCAACCAATTGTGAGTGAAAAATAAACAACAACTGGCAGGAGATAAATAGAACACAAAACACAACACCAACAAGAACACCAAGATTTATACTGGTTCGGCAATGCCTACATCCAGTTTGGAGACGACGGAGTAATTCACTATAATCAAAGAGAGTATAAAAAGTATTTATCACTCAAGAAAACCCAAAGCCCCAAATACTCCCAAGTCTCACTCTCACAACAATTGAAGAGAAAACAATGATACAAAGCAAAGAACAATTAAAGAGAAATGTTTCTCTCTTTGGCAAAATGCCTTTCTTGCTATTTTTCTCTTCTACTCAACACTTGGTGGGATGCTTCAAATGAAACCATTTGCTTCCAATTTATAGCCAAAGATGCAAGAGTGTGAATGCATGCTTCAACTATTCATATGTGGGCTACCAAACTTACCAATGGATGGCTACCAAACAATCCACCCTTTTTGACCTCATAGTAAGCTAACATTTACTCACATGGGCAACTCCAAAATTCTTCTACATTTGAGCCAATTTCCAACAATCTCCACCTTGGCTCAACATGTAACAAACTCTTATAGTAACACTCCCAATGGTCGTCTCCCAATCCCCCCAAGGGGCAATCAACAAATTTTACGAATTCCAATCAAGTCCAAGCAATGCTTAAACTTGAACAACGAAACTGGCTTCTCCAACCTATCAAATTGCTTGTACCATTGTCTTGGAGACTGCTTCAAGCCATACAATGATTTCTGCAATTTGCAAACCCAATTTTCCTTTCCAACAACACTAAAACCTTCTGGCTCATTGTAGTCAATGCCTTCCTTCTGAGCATAGCCTTTAGCTACCAATCTAGCTTCGAATCTTACATTATCTTTTTCCAAGGATTCTATCTTCTTGGCATACACCCAATTTTGTTGCTGTGGAGGCTCTTGGGTAGGTGCCTCCTCTTCATCATCTTTGTCCTCATCATCAGAATCAACTGTAGGACTAGTGTCTGTAACATAAGACCTTACCTGGAACAACTGGAGTCTTTAGTAACTCCACCTGCTTTGAACTACTCATGGTCTTGGTAGCTTCAATTTCACCTTCATGCTTGTTCTGATTAACCATAGCAGTCTCATCA
This sequence comes from Prunus fruticosa, assembly GCA_018703695.1. NCBI lineage: Eukaryota > Viridiplantae > Streptophyta > Magnoliopsida > Rosales > Rosaceae > Prunus > Prunus fruticosa. The sequence continues at coordinate 12,571,581 of CM031922.1, forward strand.
AAAGTCACATATCTGCTTACAACAAATTTCTTCTCATTTGGACACCAAGAGTCGGTATCCCTTCACGCCAGTGCTAAAGCCCATAAACAGAGCTTTCTTTGCTCTTGGATCCAACTTGCTTTCTCTGACATGATAGTAAGCAAGACAACCAAATATGTGTAACAACTTGTAATCAGTACAAGGTTTACCAGACCATACCTCCATGGGCGTTTTGCCCTTGTTCGCAGCAGCCGACAACCGATTAATGAGATGGCTTGCATAACTAATCGCCTCAGCCCAAAACGCCTTGCCTAATCCAGGATTAGATAACATACACCGAACTTTCTCAAGCAAAGTACGGTTCATGCGCTCTGCCACCCCATTTTGTTGCAGTGTCTCCCTAACCGTGAAGTGCCTCACAATACCCTCATCTTGACAACCTTTCAAGAAAGGATCAGACCTATATTCACCACCATTGTCTGATCTAGAGTCTTGATCTTTCGATCACTTTGCGTTTCAATCATCTTTTTACACTTCAGGAATATCTTCAAGACTTCATCTTTACGTTTCATGGTGTACACCCATACTCTTCTAGAGAAGTCATCAACAACGGAGACCAAATAATGGCAACCTCCCCAAGGTGCATTCTTGGAAGGTCCCCAAACATCAGTGTGAACATAATCTAGAATGCCATTAGTGTGGTGAATAATGGTATCAAATTTCATTCTAGTTTGCTTACCAAGCACACAGTGTTCACAAAATTCCAATTTGCATGCCTTTGCACCCTTCAATAAGCCTTGCTTCACCAATCCTTGCAACGCTTTTTCACCAGCATGCCCAAGACGCATATGCCATAACTCCGTGGTGTCTGTGCTATTTGCGTCAGCAGCTTCCGTGACAGCTGCTCCATCATAAACTGTACTCCCCTGCAAGAAATACAAGTTATTTCGTCTTGTACCTTTCATCACCACCAGTGCCCCGTACACATCTTTAAGAACTCCACCATTCATGGTGATCTTGAGACCTTTGGATTCCAAATCGCCCAATGAGATAAGATTCTTCTTCATATCCGTTACATACCGAACATCACTCAATTCTCTTCGACTGTTCCATCATGCATCTTCAAACAGATTTTGCCTATCCCTTGTGTTTTGCAAGCATTATTATTGTCCATCAAAACAACTCCACCATCCAGCTCCTCAAAGCTAGAAAACCATTCCCGAATGGGACACATATGATAGGTGCAACCTGAATCCAAAATCCACTCCTCGGAGTGACCATCGCAGATGAACTAGCCAAAGCAAACTCGAAATCATCATCTCCAGATTTTGCAACATTTGCTTCAGAATCCGCTTTCTCCTTCTCTTTGTTCTTCAATTTGGGGCAGTCTTTCTTCCAATGACCCTTTTGGCGACAAAAGTCACATTCGTCTATGGCAGGAAACTTTCCCCGCTTCCCAGATTTTTTTTCCTCTGTTCGACCCCTTGCAACTAGTGCCTTGGTTTGTGAATTGTGAGTCATCTGGTCCTTCTTACGACACTCATGATTCACCAATGCCGCAGACACCTCTCAAGTTTCACCTCGGATTTTCCATACAACAAAGTAGTTGTCAAATGATCATAATCATCGGGCAATGAATTTAACAAACATAGTGCCTTATCCTCGTCAGGAATTTTCACATCAAGGTTTGCTAAATCAGCAAGTATTTTATTATAATCATTGAGGTGTTCGTGCATAGAAATACCTGAACGATATTGAAATTGGAAGAGTCGCTTCTTCAAGAAGAGCCGATTTTCTGCGCTCTTGGTCATATACTTATCTTCCAATTTCGTCCATAACTCCTTAGCAGAAGTTTCCTTCATATACGGGTATTTCAACTCCTTATCAAGGAATGATCGAATAGAGCCACAAGCATGAAGATTAAGTCTCTTCCACTGCTTATCATCAATTTCTTCGGGTTTATTTTCCAAAACAATATCCAACTCTTGTTGATACAACACATCCATAACTTCACATTGCCACATACCAAAATTATTAGAGCCATTGAATTTATCAACCTCTAACCTCGTAGTGGTGATTGGATGTCTATTGGATGTAGATGTCGACGATGACGATGCTGACTCCTTTTCCTTCACAAGTTCGTCTTTATTTCCAGCCATAAAATCTGGTCACTGTTCACAAATACAACACTGTTCACGACTGTAGCAGGTTCACTGTTCACTGTTCACGAGAACTGTAGTGCCGACACTATTCACGGAATTGTAGCTCCGACGAATTTTTCACTCCTACGAAACCCCAGTCGAAAGCTGGAGCTCTGATACCACTTGTTGTGCGGAAGCGTCAACCAATTGTGAGTGAAAAATAAACAACAACTGGCAGGAGATAAATAGAACACAAAACACAACACCAACAAGAACACCAAGATTTATACTGGTTCGGCAATGCCTACATCCAGTTTGGAGACGACAGGAGTAATTCACTATAATCAAAGAGAGTATAAAAAGTATTTATCACTCAAGAAAACCCAAAGCCCCAAATACACCCAAGTCTCACTCTCACAACAATTGAAGAGAAAACAATGATACAAAGCAAAGAACAATTAGAGAGAAATGTTTCTCTCTTTGGCAAGATGCCTTTCTTGCTATTTTTCTCTTCTACTCAACACTTGGTGGGATGCTTCAAATGAAACCATTTGCTTCCAATTTATAGCCAAAGATGCAAGAGTGTGAATGCATGCTTCAACTATTCATATGTGGGCTACCAAACTTACCAATGGATGGCTACCAAACAATCCACCCTTTTTGACCTCATAGTAAGCTAACATTTACTCACATGGGCAACTCCAAAATTCTTCTACATTTGAGCCAATTTCCAACATCTCTCTCTCTCACAACCCATTGAGAGGTCTCGTCACCTCCGCCTTCATCATCATCAAAGGCGTTGGTGACGAGCGACTGTTTGAAAGGGTTTGCTGAGGGTGGAAACCCTTGATAATTGGGATAGGAAGGTGGTGGTGGTTGGGGCTGGAGTTGCCATCTGTGATCGCAGGGACAACTTGATATTCGAAAGTAGGAAGAATCTCAAAAGTTTGAATCATTTTGCTGCGCGGAGCAGGAAAACAGCTGAGCTTTTGGCTCTCATTGACGGCCTTAAAGAAGCTCTCACTTTGAAGTTGGAAAGGGTCATATTTTGTGTGTGATGATTATCTGATTTACCAATATGTGAGTTGTTAAACTACTTGTTTGATTTGCTTCGAAGACACTCCTATTGCTCGAATGTTTTCAATTGGTACATGCCATCACAAATATTGCTTGGCTTGTATGAAACATCATGTGGAAGTAAATTTGCAAAGCGGGATCGTGGCACAATGCCCTCATAAAGACTGTAAGTGTGAAGTGAATATTATAACCTGTAAAAAATTCTTGTCGCCTGAACTTGCTGACATTATGATCGAACGGATCAAGGAGTCTTCTATTCCTGTCACAGAGAAAGTTTACTGCGCATTTCCGATCTGTTCTGCCTTGATGTCCAAAAAGGAGGTCTTGGAACATACCAAGACTTCTTTTGTTAGTGAGGGAGGCAGGAAGTGCATGAAATGCCAGCGCTATTTTTGTGTCAATTGCAAGGTTCCCTGGCACTATGATATGAGCTGCTATGATTACCAAGGATCAGAAACCTATTCCCTTACAGAAGAGCAATTGCTAAAATCGCTTGCAATGATGAAACTATGGCGGCAGTGTTCCAACTGCAAACATATGGTTGAACTTGATAGTGGTTGCTACCACATCACTTGCAGGTGCTATACTCTCATCCACTAAGTTTGATCAATCTTTTGGTTTCTTCTGTCCTGCTTTAGTTCCTTTAAAAAAACAAAAACTCAGGATGAACTAAATCACCTTAAAAGTAAAATGCGGAATTAGCAATGATCTACTCTAAAATAATGTAATATACCAGGAAGATTCGAACCTAGGTGCAAGGGGACTGACTCACTGTCCTGGCCAATTGGCCTAATCCAATCTGCTATTTGACTGTGGATATAATAACCTGAAAGAGAGTTATCACATGAGGGGATGGTTGACCAGCAACCACACATTATTTGGTTGATCCAATTATTTGATGATCAAGCCATATATATAATTGGGTTGCTCCTAGTAAAAGTTCCAAGTTTTTGGTTTTGGATACTTAAATATCCGTTCCCTTTACTCTGTTGTTTTTTTTTTGTCAAACCCTTTACTCTGTTGTTTGTCTCTATTGTTTTGCAGTGCCTTGTAGGTGTGGACATCAGTTTTGCTATACTTGCGGAGCTGAATGGAAGAACAAGAGGGCAACATGTTCCTGCCCACTCTGGGATGAGCATCACATTATACGGCCATAACGATTGAGAAGTGTAAAACAGATTGGCTGATCCAGTCATGTTTTCCTTTCTTCTTTTATTTCTTTTAGTTTATCTATCATGGAAAGATGTGGTTGTAACTTGTAAGACCACTTTGCATTGCTCTAGCTTCTGTCATAAATTATTTTCAATCTCTTCTTTTTCTATTTAAATAAATTGTCCAAACCCTATGTTTAATAACAAAAACAACCATGCATGATTAAGAAAATAAAAACAATATCAAACATGTCTCGAATTGTTCAATATTTTGAACCTTCCAATATTATATTGTAGTCATTATTAATCATAAGAAACCATGGCGATTAGATCTCTCGGATTCATTTGCAAACTTAGGATCATATGAAGCTTGTCGGTACCACACTCCTTGTTTCCACTGCTGCTGGTGGCGCTGCTGCCACGTAGATAGGATCAAGATAATAATCAGATCAATCAGACAAAACATAAAATACACTATAGAAAATTAGATTGTCATTCTTAAAGCACATGATTTTATTTGAGTGCTATTTTTACTTACGTGTTTTACTTCCCTAGTCACCATTTAGTGAAAACGTTAATGACAAGCACTGCAAGAAAAAAGGTCAGTGACGAATATCCCTGTGACCGCATTAATAATGGTCACAAATACAGTGAATTTAATTACCAATAATACTAAATGGTCAGTAAATTGATTGAGGCATATTTTTTAATTTTTAATGACTAAATTTTCTGACCAGTTAGTCACTAAAAACAACTTAAATTATAAAGTTAGTGACCAACACAAATTCTAAGGCAGTCTTATTCATGTTATTTAATACATCAATGACCAATTAACGTTTTTTAAACTTAGATTTTTCTTTTTCAAAACACGCTCTGCATCAAAAAGAAAACAAAGATGGCGCGAGACCAGAGCACGATACGAGTGAGACGAGAGCGAGAGATCTGAGCGAGCACGCGATCAGAGCGAGAGATCAGAGTGACAGATTAGAGCGAGCTACATTTTGAGTCCTTAAATCAGCTAGGTTTTCGTTTGGTACTCAGGCAGAGCTTGATTTTAGGTTCAATTTTGATTTTAGTTCTGATTTCTCTTTGAATTTCAATTCTGAGGTGTGATTCCAAAAAGCTTGATGCCCTAACTTCCTAATCTGTGTTGCAGAAGTTTTGATTTTGAGAAACGACCTTGAGGCTAGTGAGATCCTATTCTGAAATCAACTTTTGAGACCATCAGCTTCTCTGGTAAGAAATCTTCGATCTCTGGCTGTTTGATTCCTAATTGGTTTTCATCTTCATTCTCGCTTTTTCTTTATTCTTATTCCTATTGCATTGTGTTCGTCTTGATTGTAATCTGAAATGCTATTGGGGTTTGTAGATTTTCTGCTTGTTTGACGACTTTTCTCCTCCCCTTCACAATCCATTGATTTTCTTATTGTGTATATATATATTTGTATAGAGGTTTAAAAAGAAGAATACAGAACCTGAAAATGTGTTTATAATTATACAGAACCTGAAGAATACAGAACCCGTGCGTCTGTATTTTGTATTTGCCCTGATGTGGTGTTAGCATTCCATTACCATTCCGAACTTCCCATAAGTAATTTACTAAAGAGGGGCAAAGCACACCATTTTTTCACTTGTCTCTATTCTTACTGTCATTCTTATTGTCTAATTGGAGTCACAATGCACTCTTTATCAATTGTGTTGGGGTTCAGAATCATCTGTCCAGTAGTGGGATCTTGATTTGATGGTTTTCTCACTGCAAATCATAATTAGGCAGGGTTTGAGTGTTAAACTAATAAGTTTCAATGTGAATCCATTAACTCATCTGAACTTAACAGGTTTCATAGATTTCTCTCTTCCTAGTCCCAGTTTATCCATTCTGTATTCTTTCTCACACTGAATTCACAGTTGGGGTGGCATTTATACATTCTACGAGAGTTTCAATTGTACTGGGGAAATATTTTGCTAGTGTTTTCTTCCGAACTAAAAATTTTATGTATTACAGGTTGGAGAAACTCTAATGAACTTGTTATTTTTTCCATCATTGAGAAATTTGTTGAGATTAGGGTTGCTAGCACTACATCCAATGTAGGGAACAGTTTCAGGAATTAATCTGTTTGGAGTTCCAGAGTATAGACTACGCTTATGGGAAGTTTGGGATTGTTTTTTTTATTACTGAAAGTAATTGGACAGTCATGTCAATAAATTTGTCATTCCTAGAGCAAGGAACACCATACATTATTTGATATATGGATCCGAGACAATTGGACTTAAAATATGCATGTTTGACTTTGCCGTTTGTTACTTGCTCTGTTATCTGTTACTTGTCCTCTCTTGATCAAAAGCACTTAGGTTTTACCTTGCAACTTAAAGAGTTTATTGAAATCATTATGGGTTTTCATCTTCATTCTTGCTTTTTCTTTGCTGTTATTCCTATTGCGTTGTGTTCTACTTGATTGTAATCTGAAATGCTATTGGGGACTCTATTAATGGTTACTGATTAGTATTGACAGATTAACAGCCATTTCAAACTTAGTTAATTTGCTTCTTGGGGCAGGCTTTAAAATTATTGTCTTACCTATTTTGTTTGCTTTAGGCTAGTTTCATACATGTACATGTAAGACCATGAAACCCAGATTTAGACTAATCACCACCACTTTCTTTTTTTCTTTCTTTTTTGGGTTTGATTAGAGATGGATAAGAGTTGGATTCATAAGTACACTAGGGGAAAAACACAGTATATTCATGGGGTGAAAGAGTTCATTAATTTCGCAATTGGGCACATGAAACAGTGGGAGAGGATGATTGGAACTATCTAGTTCAATTATGGCAAAAAGATGAGTGGAAGGTGAGACACTATCTAGTTCCTCTTCATTTTGATATTGTGTACAGCATGAGTTCATTTTTTGCAGTCTATTACTTTTCTGGAACTAAGAAAGAAATTGGATTCATTTTTTGCAGAAAAGTATTGCAGAAAATAAGGAAAATAGAAAGAAATTGAAGATCACACATTGTGCTGGGACAAAGGCCTTTAGTCGTATTAGATATGAAAATTTAAGCTTCATTTGACCCTTACAATCTTCTTACATTGAAATTTTTTGAAGTTATAATTTATGAAACTTGTAAATAACATGATGGTGGTCTATGACTACATGAAATAGAGAAATTCTGAAACTGGAGAAGAACCTAGCCGCATTGACTTATTTCAGCTCCACTTGATTTAGCACAAAGAAAACAACATGGGTTGGAGAAGATGCCAAGAATGCTTTTGTAAGTGTTTATTGCTTTTGATCTTTTTCAGATCCTTTGAGCTTATTGTACATAAATATGATGTATATGTTCTGTGTAGGATGAGATGAAGAAGCTGAAGAACCTGCCACAAACAGATGAGGAATCTGTTGAATTGATGTCTGATGATGAAATATATGACTCAGTTCTTGAAACCCAAAACATTTAAAGCCGGACAATGCAGTCATGCCACAGTTGAGGAGGCTAAAAGGAGGGCAGATGAGGCAACTAAAAGGGCTGATGATGCAGAGAAACAATGTATGCTTCTAGCAAATGAGTTATTTGAAATGGAGAATATGTAGCATTTTGTTTTTGAGACATCTTGTGAATTTGTTGGAAGAATGTTAGATATATGGATTGCTTTTGAATGCAATAATTATTTGATGCTATAAATTTTATCTACTGCACTGTTTAAAAGAAATTAATTGTGATTTCATATTGTAATACAATAAATAAAGAACATGGAGAGGTAAACCTGATTAATTACCAATTTTTTGAAATAAATTAGTGACCAAGCAAGTAGGTCACTAATGTGGGCACGTGACCCAGTTTTAGTGACCAAAATGTATGTTTTAGTGACCAAAGTTGTGGTCCCTAATAGCATTTTTATTAGTGACCGGATAGGGATAGCTACTAATTCTTTGTGTTGTAGTGACCAATAGTTGACATTGGCCACTAAATAAAATATGTGACGAGCTTCTAGTGACCACCAATATTTGGACATTGATTGCATTCAGTGACCAAAAAGGGTAGTTTCTGTGACCAAGTGGGTGGCCACTAATACCTGTTTTTCTTGTAGTGAAGTTTGATGTTATGTAAAATGACCACCTTTTAAGAGACTCAACCATGATAGTGTCAAGATTTCAAAGAGTACAAAGCCTAGCAGTAGGTGTGGGGTTTATCACATAAGGTCTTGATGCTAGTAGTAGCATAACTATTCATTATAGGGTTAAATACCTTTTTTATCACTGGGTTTTACACAACAATTCAATTTGGTCACTAAGAAAAAAATTTGGCCAAATTGGTCACTGTGTTCCCAAAATTTACAACTTATAAACATTCCGTTAATTTCCGTTAAGTGCAATTTTTATTTTTATTTTTTTAGAAAGCAAGTTCAGTCTTCTTTCTCTAACTCCACAAGTTAGGACATATTGTGCTATTAGGGTGTAACAAATTGGGAAAAATCTTGGGATGAAATCGAAATTATGAGGTATAAGGTCATGGATTGGATGCTAAATTGAAGCCTAACTCAATTGAGTGAGAACAATATTGTGACTTCGGATGGCAAGTAGACGTAATCAAGGTGATAGAGCACCAAAATATATTGGTAAGTTGTTGATTCCATTTTAATTTGGTTCGCTTTTTTATTTTCCTTATACCTCACTATACCCTAACTCATTGAGCTAAAGGAAGAAAACTGAAGGTGCTTCCTAAAAAATAATGCACTTAACGAAATATATTGAATTTCAATATTCTTAAACACTCGTTTGTTTGATTCAAGTTTGATTCAGGTCTTCAATTTCGCGGTTTGCTTGTTTGGGGTTCGATTTGGGGTTTGGGTTCAATCTGGCCCAAGTCAACCAACATGCTTAGATACCATGTTAAGATTTCAAGGAGATGGGATAGAAGTGCACTACTAGCAATACCAATATTGTCCCCAACTTAACCATCTACAAAGCCTAGTCAGTGTGGAATTTTATCACAAAAAGCCTCGATGCTATTAATAGTGGAACCATTCATTATATGGTGTATTTGATTTGGATAAATTTTCGATGCGGGACTTCAATATTCTTCAAGAGATAGAACTACATTAAAACGATTTTGAAAAATATGAATACTTAGATAATTCTACAAACTTAAATTAATTTTTTTTTTTTTCAAGACCTAGGAAATTATTCTTGTGAGATAATGAAATTGATTGACGTGGACCAGAACTCCAACGGACGAACGACTAAAACCCTTTGTTTCTTCTCATAAACCCACCTTTTTTAAATTACCGTTGTGATAGGGATTCTACACGACGATAAGTTAATATTTTTGGTCGTAGTTACTCTATGTTACGTCGTGACATGGATAAATTGTGCCATGTTATATCCTTCTGACGACACGTACTTTCTAAAAGCGTCGTCTAAGCTTATCGAAGTTGGCCTTTTTTGCTATTTTTATATGTTGGTTTTAAAACATTTTTAAGAAGTTCATTTGAATATTAAACATGCATTTAATCAAATTAATTGCAGCGGAAGTCTATGGTGGTTGTTTAAATTCAAAACAAAACTTTTTCCAAGTATCTTAAGCCATGAACATTGATATGTTTTTCATAAATGAAAATTCAAGAGAAAGGATCGGTTCTAATTACCCTTGAAGCTATAATATGAACCAAATTGTGTTTTGGTCTTCTCTTGATGATTTCCCTTTGTTGATCTCCTCTTGATCCTTTCTCCTCCTTGTGGGCCACAAAAGTATATGACCTCTAAATCTCCACACCAATGGAACCTTGAGATGAGAAGAAGTATCTTGAGAATACAAGGATGCTAGTGCAAGATTCTCAAGATTGGTTTCAATTTAAACCCCTTTGAAAGAAGATAGTGTTTCACTCTTGAAAAACTCACAACTATCTCTCTTTGATCTCCCAAACCTATTTGGTTGATGTTGGATTGTGTTTTTGTGTTAATTAGCTTATGGAAACAATTCCCATACACATTTATTTAAGCATTTTCGGCAAAACCCCATTGGGCTTCCAAAATTGGGTCTTATGACACTTAAGCCATAATTTAGGTGTCTTAAGTCCATGGGCTTGATACCCAACCATTTGGGCTTCTCATTAACTATTACTGAGGCCCAAATACATTTTTACACGTAGTAAATCATCCACATCAAATCAATCAAATTGATTTCCTCAGTTTCATTTGTATTACTCAAAGTTAACCATTTAAGGTGTGCGATCCATTAGGTTCTAATTTAGCAAGGCAGTGGGAAAACATTAGAACTCTTTCTAACCAACTGGAATTAAAACCCCCTTTTAATTCTTCCTTTATTTGGATCGATCACAATCAATCCTAGGACTTCCACAAGCCAAGAGTGACATCTAGCAATACTAATTAGAATAGATGAAGAACCTATTCAGTTGGAATTGCAATGCAATACGATCCTTCTCTTATATAATGTTTCCAATCATATTATTAGGGTACAGATTGATAATGTCAAACCCCTAATATGATTTACCTCATGTGATTCAATAGAACATAATTAAAACCACTTTTTAAATCATGTTCAAGTACTTCGGCCGAAGATTCACTAAATCATATCTTGAAACATTCTCCTTTTCTTATCAAAGGTAGAGATTCCTTATTGTACATTCACATGCCTCCATGATGAATTAAGAGATCCCAATAACACATAAGGAAAATCTTTTACGACTTGCCTTTGTGAGCTATCAAAGATCAATAACGCATCACAAGACAACCATGATGCCTTAGGTCTAAGGACTAATTTGCATTATTGCAACTATGAGTTCTCGTTTGACATATAGATAAATACTTCATACGAGAACTTCGGTTGATCGCATTCAGTGTACTCATTCACTAATGAGCACCCACAAACTTGTATTAGTGTCAACTACACAAATGGTTTGAGACCAACCATCCTCATTATTGAGCATACATAGTATGTGCTAATCTTGACGGTTTATCAATGCCCATTTGATAACCCTATGATTAGGAACATTTTGGGATACTACAGTTAGAGATTAAAGGTCTTCCGAATCTAAACTTTTTTAGATTACTTTATCTCTTATTTAGTATACCCTGGACTTTTGTTTCTTTACGCGACATAAAAGATAACAAAATAATATTGCCCTTTATTTATCATATACGAAATGTATTCTAAGGAGATTACATCAAATGTATTGGCTCTTAGTGGCACATTTCTAACATTATATTTATTAGACGTCGGTTTTTAGTTTGAGAGGATGTAGTATGTTGTAACAACGTCAGTTCTTTACTGTCGTGGTTTTATGCATCAAAAGATGGCAGTCAATTTCTCGAAGGTTTAAAAACTGTCTACACGAGGGTGGATTCTTGTTGTCTATTATGATTTTTGTAGTAGTGTATGAGTGACCATATAGAATGTATTCTCAGGTATTGTTCACTACATGTATCCTTAGTCATTGTTCTAATCCTAATGTATCAAATTACCTTATCACAAACAAACAATTAAACATTAGATTTTAAAAAAAATCAAAAAGGAAAAGCACATAACCTAATTTCCACAAAATTTAATCAAAAAGGAAATATATAAAGAAACAGAAGAAGAAGAGAGAGAGAGAGAGAGAGAGAGAGAGAGAGAGAGAGAGAGAGAGAGAGGGGGGGGAGGAGAAGAATGAAAATGGCATCTCATTTTTCATGTGAACGTGTGTGTTCTTTTTCCCTAGTCGTATAATTAAGCGTGTATTATCTAAACCGTGGTGTATGAGTTGTATTAGTTAGTAAGGTTAGGAGAGTATTAAAAGCCCAACCCGTTTAAAAATAATTGTGTAATTAAATAATATCCAGAGTCTAATACAATGTACCAAATATGCCCCAAAGGTCTTCTCCTCTACCTACAGTTACTGCCATGACTGCTCAAAACTTCTTATTATCCTGATACAGTGTGGATTGCTGATAGTGGTACCAAGCTGGCTGTAAAATCCACGTGCTATCACGTGAAGTAGTTAGAAGCCTGTTAACGCCTTTGCTTAATCAGTAAGGTAAAAGACTAGGTACATAAGCCTAGGATTGTATTTCTTGATATACTGTAGAAATATACAGAAGCTTCGATTCTTTCACTCTCTCTCTTCAATTCTCTCTGCTTCCTCTGTTATAGTTAGCACACCTCTCTCTCCCTCTCAACCCTTCGAGGCCTCGTCTCCTCCACCTTCATCATCATCAAAGGCTTCGGTAACGAGCGACTGTTTCAAATTGTACTGCAAGGGTTTGCTGAGGGAGGAAACCTTTGATATTTGGGGGGTAGGAAGGTGGTGGTGGTTGGAGCTGGAGTTGCCATCTGTGATCGCGGGGACAAATTGACATTCAAAAGTAGGAAGAATCTCAAAAGTTCGAATCATTTTGCTGTGCGGAGCAGGAAACCAGCTGAGCTTTTGGCTCCCATTGAGGTCTCTCACTTTGAAGTTGAAAAGGGTCATATTTTTTGTGATGATTACCTGATTTACCAATATGTGAGTTTTTAAAGTACTAATCTTCATTTTCTTTTATCAATCTTATTATTAAGTTCTTTTTTTTTTTTTTGTAAATTTGTTTCTGGGACAAAGAAAATTATTAGATTTAGTATGTTAGATTTCTTAATTATATCACTACTTTGAGCAAGGATTCATGTATTAACACCATTTTGTCCAGCTAATACATTTTTTTTTCTTGGTGATATGATCCAAAAGAGGATTCAAATAAGTTTCAGCAAGCCAAGTTGTATTATTCATTTAATTCTCATCTTCATTATTGCAGTTCACATTCATTAAAAAACCATGCTCACATGAGTTTTATGCAATAATTGATAGAGGTGATTGACGTTTTATTGTCACAGGTCATGAGCACAATTCCTAGAAGCAGCGAGATTGCGGCATTCGTCAATCAAGTGACTCGTTTGCTTCGAAACTTGCAATTTGAAACTATAGCTTCTCAGAGCACCTGCCCTGCAGCAACTTGCAAAGCCATGAGTGTGAAGGAGACTTGTTTGATTTGCTTTGAAGACAATCCTATTGCTCGAATGTTTTCAATTGGTAATTGTCATCACAAATATTGCTTGTCTTGTATGAAACATCATGTGGAAGTGCAATTGCAAAGCAGGATCGTGGCACAATGCCCTCATAAAGACTGTAAGTGTGAAGTGAATACTGAAACCTGTAAAAAATTCTTGTCACCTGAACTTGCTGACATTATGATCGAACGAATCAAGGAATCTTCTATTCCTACTACGGAGAAAGTGTACTGCACATTTCCGAGGTGTTCTGCGTTGATGTCCAAACAGGAAGTCTTGGAACATACCAAGACTTCTTTTGCTAGTGAGGGAGGCAGGAAGTGCATGAAATGCCATCAGTATTTTTGTATCAATTGCAGGGTGCCTTGGCACTATGATATGAGCTGCTATGATTACCAAAGATCAGAAACCTATTCCCGATCGGAAGACCAATTGGTAAAGTCCCTTGCAATGAAGAAACTATGGCGCCAGTGTTCGAAATGCAAACATATGGTTGAACTTGATAGTGGTTGCTACCACATCATTTGCAGGTGCTTTACTCTCCTCCATTCCAATTTCATTAATCTTTTGTTTTCTTATGTCCTGCTTTAGTCCCCTTTTTTTTTAATCATTTCTAAAATTAGCTATGTCATATAGGGAAGAATGTACAATTAAAAGGCAAATAATTGTTTTTTTTTTCAGTCACTCATCTCAACCCTTATCAATAGAATCTCCAATACACCCAATATATCCAAATTCACAATTTGTTAAAATTTTGTCTCAGTTGGTGTATCTCAAACCTGTAACGCTGTTAATGCCTATCTAAATTCCCTAGTTTGTAGGCAAAGGAATCCCTCAAATCCTAGTTGGAACCGAAAACCAAAACCAAAATCAACTAGAAAACACATTAAAAGCAAGCTACTAAGATTTCCCTGTTACTCAAATGAGGGGAGTGTTTTTTTTTTTAAAAGACCTTTTTCTATTGAGAGGGGCGATAATATACGAAACTCACACACTACATGGATGCTAGAACTCGAGTATTTGATAAAGCCACATATATAAAAGTTTTAAAATTTGGGGTTGGATACTTCAATATGCATTACCTTTACCAGCTGTAAAAGGAAGTGGCCACTACATCAAACTTGCTAGCAAAGTTACTTTGGTTTCACTTTATTTATTTATTTCTCTTACCAGGAAAGTTAAGATAAGGTTTCACCCTTGTTCTTTTCTCGTCTTTTTTTTTTTCCTTTACTAGATGCTGCTACATTTTCATGACTCCGTCCCAATAGAAAAAACTTTCATGCAATGGGATGCCACTATGGTGGTATCCGCATGGCAATGCACACAATGGCATCTCTTGTACGAATCCTTGGTGTTTGTCTCATGTTTGCAATGTCTTCATGTAGATGTGGACATCAGTTTTGCTATACTTGCGGAGCTGAATGGAAGAACAAGAGAGCAACATGTTCCTGCCCACTCTGGGATGAACATCACATTATACGGCCATAACGATTGGGACTATAGTGTACCATTATATGTGAACGGCCCGTTATCAAATTACGTACACATTTTACAACTAAAATAGATTGCTTGATCCAGTCATGTTTTGCTTTCTTCTTTTTTTCTCTCTTCTTTTTTCTTTCTTAAATCATGGAAAAATGTGGTTGTAACTTGTAAGAGAGAGGGAGGGCGTAGAAAGAGTGTTAAATCACTTTGCATTGCTCAAGCTTCTATGATAAATTATTAAGGACTTCCTTTTCAATTTAAATAAATTGTTCCAAACCCTCTACTTAATAACAAAAATAACCATGAAATAAGAAAATAAAAATTATATCAAACGGGTCTCGAATTGTTCAATATATTGAACCTACCAATATTGTAGTCGTTATTAATCATAAGAAACCAATGTATTAATAATGAACGAAAGCAATGTATTTTGTATTTACACCTAACTAATTAATGTATTTTGTATTTTAAAGAACTAGCTAATAATGAAAACATACATTTTTTTGGATAATTTCAAGTAAGGGTGGCATCAATCCCGCGGAACCCAAAAAATTGCCGATTCAAACCGTAGTGGCCAGCATAGGTGGCACGCTATTTCTAGAAGTGAGGTTCAAACGTAACGCAATGTAGATTAGCCACAAATATCTTCTAATGCACTTTGGAACCAACCTACAGGTACAAAGACACTCGCGAACTTGGTGATCAGCTACTATCATCGGAAGACATGATTAGCGAATAACTGCAAAAAGGGAAGAAAATTGCAAGTTAGATAACATGTCAAAACCTAAGTTGCAACAAAAAAAATATACATATAAAATATCAAGAAGGCCACGTGGCTCGAGCCGCTAATGCAACACCTCGGCCCGAGCCACAACCTGCCCAGGAGGTCATGGCGCAACCAGCTTCTTAAAAAAAAAAATAAAACAAAAGAGCCAAATAGCTGCCGAGGCCACCACTAGCCACAATTGACGACCACCGCAGCAACTGCTGGCAACTACCATTGATGTTCAAGGCAAAGCTCGCCTGCCTGGCTGCCGAACTGTAGCAAAAGCCGCAATCCGGCGACTAGGCTTGTGACACACTCGCAGAGAAAATGTTGCGACAACCACCACCGCTACCAACGACAGTGGCCATCGCCATGCTGCCACCACCCGGTCACGCGCTCCAGCCATTGCCTCGCGACGACAACTAGCCAGGCCCACTCCAACTGTTCTTCACTACAAGCAAAGAAAAAAAAAGAATGAAGGATCGGGGGCAGTCGCCGCAATAGCCATCGCGATGCCACCTTCATCGCCAGCAACATTGCGCCACAACAACAACCAACCGGGCCCACCTAACTGGTCCTCACCACGAAGAAGAAGGAAAATAAATAAATAAATTTGACCTACCTTGGTGTGCACGGTGAATCCTCTCCTCAACAAGTAGTACACTCCTTCAAGATCTCTCTCGCAAGCTGAAAAGTAGATGATGAAAAGTATGCAATTTGAAGATGAGTGAAGAGAAACCTCGTATTTATGAAAGTTGGGCATCTTAGGTCAAGGAGGAATCACTAGCCTATTCTCATTGGGAACCCAACTTAAAGAAAAAGTCAAAAGCCTACTCCAATTAGAAGCCAAACTCAAAGAAGAAAGCGTCCGGAAGATATTTCTCATCTCCTCCATGCAGAAGCTAGGGGCATTTGTGGGAACATATATTTCATTAGGCAATAAGAAGACGATACGTGAAAAAAGAATATTCCTTAGGTTAAACTAATTACCTTAATTAATTCATATTTAATTAGAGAAATTATCTTTTATTTAAGATATGAATATCTCCCTAAATGAAGGAACCAATCTCCACCAAATTTCTTGGAGTAATTCCTATAATCTTTTGGGGAAGAATAATCCTAACTAAATAAGGATTATTCTCACAAAACCCTAGCACACAAGGAAGCTATAAATACATAGCCACACAAGACATTCAAGGTAATTCTAAATTCACACTCAAAAACCCTATGCAAACCCTTTCTTCCTCTCTCTCTCTCTCACCGCCCCTCTCTCCCACTCTCTTTACACAGCTAAATGCCACCACACATGACTCCGACCACCCGACTCTCCTCGTAAGAGAAAACTTTGTCCAGTTTAGCTATTGTCGCATTTTTTCTCAAAGATCCAATCGAACTAACTTAG
The DNA here is from genome assembly GCA_018703695.1 of Prunus fruticosa. Taxonomy (NCBI): domain Eukaryota; kingdom Viridiplantae; phylum Streptophyta; class Magnoliopsida; order Rosales; family Rosaceae; genus Prunus; species Prunus fruticosa. The sequence goes on from CM031922.1 coordinate 12,588,615, forward strand.
GCATCGGAGGGCCTTTGGCCAACACTCCTCAGGTGTGGTCTTTTACTCATATTTGTTTCACATGAATTGAAGAAGAGAGAGAATGAAGTTAGAAGGGTGAAGAATCTACATGCTAATATTCTCCCATGAGAAATTTGCACAAACACAAACCACAAGCTTTATGGGCATCCTTCAGATTCTAAAACACCATTTATGTATTAAACATTGGTGGTAGTGGTAGATTGTGAGTTTTTTAAGAAATGTCCAATGTCAGAAAGTTGAGGGACTTAACATGCACTTACAAGGAGTTGATCAGTTACTATCCTGGTTGTCAATTGGGAGTGGCAACGCCACCTAAGGACCAGTGTGGGCCCATGCCCCTTTTCATATTTGTTATTTTCTCATCTTTTTACTTATATAAGTTGCTATATGTTTGCTTTTTGGAGTAAAAAGTCTTCTTTTTTTCTCTTTTCTTCTTTTGATTCACTTAAGCTTTGTGAATTCCCTTTTTACATGTCTAAATAGGGGGCACCTTAATATTGGGATTTATGAACATTTTTTGTATTTCTTTTCTATGTTGAAGTATAAATTATTAAATTTTGAGTCTTTAATAGTGTAGATGATGAGATTAATATATATTCAATCATTTTAACATAAGAAATTCAAGACAATTATGATTGTAATAAATGAATAAATTATTAATTAATATGAAATGATGTTATTAACCTATTCATTCCGTCACCAATTGAGCAATCCTATTCGAATTATTTATAATAAAAAAATTGTGAAGGCCCCCCTTTAATGTGAAATCCTGGCTTCGACACTGCCAAATGTGTATTATTATTGGGAAAATTCGAATTATAGAAACACACACACGTATAATTGTTGCACGCAAATAAGCTTCCGCAAGAGAGAAAATTTTCTGGCTCAAAGAGGTATAAAGGATTTTCAACTTCTTCAATCACCAGTGGCTTCCATGATTCTCATGCTAGAGCATATACATAAACAATGAATGAAAAAAATGTAGAAGACATGGAAGGAACATGTAAAGGCTATGTAGAGGCTGGTAGAACTTGGACTGTTTGCCATTCTATGTTTTCCAAACATTTTTAATTCCCTCCAATATCTTACAAAAATCAAAACGTTCTTAGCAGAGAAAAGTGTTCTTTCTACCTAATAAAAAGGATCGTTGAAAAATTATTTTGTTCTAATATATCAATTCCACCAAGGCTAGAAAATATTTAATTGTAACATATCATGCAAATAATCATGTGTTATCCAGGGTATAAAAGCATGACTTATATAATCCTTCATCCTGTGTTCGTATATTCTGTGTTGTTGAGACTAGAATATTTTACTGTGATTTTTTTGACACTTTCCACTTTCATTATTATTAATTGTTTTTAAAATTTTATTGCAAAATCCTTAAAAAAATATTAATATATATTATGAATTTCTTATGCTCTATTAGTATGTTGTTATCTCATTGAATTTTTAATTTTTAATTTCTGTAAATGACCCATTAGTATAGTGGTTTAGAGTAATTGATCTCCCAGGTTATGGGTTTGAGTCCTAACTTGTAACTAACCAATATACATTTTTGTATTATTATTGTTTAATAATGTACACTCTTATTTTTGTCTAGCACAATTATATACACTTTTTAATTGGAATTGTCTGATAATATACACTTCTGTCTTTTGTTTTTAATTTTGTGGATATCTGTAAAATGTTATAAGGATATATTAATTAACAGGGAAACATGTGCAGATTGGCAATGAACGTATATTGGGAAGAAAATATTATTATTTATCTTATCAGGGGTCAAACTGAAATTTCATGTGTCCAACCCTATAATTAAGGAGTTGACTAGGTGTAAGACCCGTGTCTTGGGGAAACAAGAACGGTGAGCAATCCCACATCGCTCGGGGAGGGAAAGGTGAAGTGCTTAAATGTGTGGGCACTTCTCTTCCTAGCATGAGGCCTTTTGGGAGCTCACTGGCTTCGGATTCTTAGGAACTCCGAAGTTAAGCGAGTTGGGGGCTAGAGCAACTTCCCAGGAGTAGAGCAATCCCAGGATGGGTGACCCACTGGGAAGTTGCTCGTGAGCTCCCAGAAACAAAACCGTGAGGGCAGAGAGGGAGGCCCAAAGCGGACAATATCGTGCTAGGGGAGTCGGGTCGTGACAAATGGTATCTAGAGCCGGACCCCAACCGGAAATGTGCCAGCGAGGACGTTGGGCCCCAAGGGGGGTGGATTGTAAGACCCGTGTCTTGGGGAAACAAGAACGGTGAGCAATCCCACATCGCTCGGGGAGGGAAAGGTGAAGTGCTTAAATGTGTGAGCACTTCTCTTCCTAGCATGAGGCCTTTTGGGAGCTCACTAGCTTCGGATTCTTAGGAACTTCCGAAGTTAAGCGAGTTGGGGGCTAGAGCAATCCCAGGATGGGTGACCCACTGGGAAGTTGCTCGTGAGCTCCAGAAACAAAACCATGAGTGCAGAGAGGGGGGCCCAAAGCGGACAATATCGTGCTAGGGGAGTCGGATCGTGACACTAGGGGCTAGAGGAAATGAATTACAACATAGGGTTGCATGAAAAATGGTATAACAAGCCACTAAGTAAGGGGTTTTTGATAATTTCCTATTAGGTTTAAGATCATTACACAAACACACATGTTGTTTCAATGAAAAAAAAAACACACACACACACACACATGTTGCTAGGGATATAAATTGGGTATTATTGGAAAAAAAAATTGAATTAGAAACACACAAACAAAATGATCACACGTATAACTGATTTTTTTTTTTTTAGAAGGCAAGAAATCAACATGGAAAACTACCCCAAAACAGAAGCCTTCTTCGAAGGAAGTCGTGGGACTCAAGTAGCAGCAATGCAAATATTATTGCTATCAGAGCAAATATTATTGGGATCTTAATATCATACAAGTCTCTTTTAATCTAAACATTGCATCCAAAGTGAAATTACTAAATAAATAAATAAATGAATGCAAACCCCTTTATTTCATTTCCCACCTAAAAATTGTTGATGTCATAAAAAAAATTTCTCTAAATGACAATATTGACTTGGAGATTTTTTTTTTGTCGGAATCAAGTTTCATTAATAGAATGCCAATGGCAATTACATCATAGTGAAACTAAAAAAAATGAGTCCATAAAAATGCAATAGTAAAAGTCCACTAAAAATAAAACTCAAACATACATAAAGCCTACAACTTGCATAAAGTTAGAGCCCAAACTGACAGAAAGTTAGGGCCAAAACTGGCATAAAGCAATGTTGCTGCTACCTCCACGAAGATTGGGACATAGCCAACCAAAAACATAAACACCACCAAACGTCAAGCGATGTTGCTGCTACCTCCATGGGACATAGCCACCATGACTAATGACGAGGGAAAGAATTGCAAACACACAAAACAAATACAAAAACCTCAAATTTGATAATTCCTAGCAATACATAAACTGGCCATCAAAGACTCATTAACTCCTTCAAAAATGAAACCACCAAAACACTAAGAAGGAAACATCAGCCAATCCAAGAACAAACTCGAGAAAAACTTCTCAAAGCCAAAGAAACTGACATCCTAATCATGGAAGGAGGTGGTAACAACCTAAGAATGGAAGGAGGTAATGCAAGCACCCGAGCAAGAGCTCTACACATCTTCCGAAAAGGACACGAAAAATCATGTTTGGGATTAGTCGATGCATCCAATGGGGGTCAATAGATCCAAGAGGGAGATAAACCTTGAAGGAGCCATATATGGAAGGAGGAATTTATAAGGATCTCGGAAAATAAAAATAAAAATGAGGGATGATAAGAGAGTTGGATTGAAGTGGAATATGAAAATGAAAGGAGTATCAGGGGAGGTAGTGATCACCTTCCCCCTAGATGGCGTTGAAAGGCTCTGAGGGTTTGAGAGAGATAGTGCGGCTAGTGTTTGTGGAGAGAAAAAAGTTTGGAACGATACTTTTTTCAAGATTAGATTGCACAATCTTAGCAATATTGGCCCAATGTAAATCCACCCTTTTTTTTATTGGTGAGTAGGAGGGCCCTAGCAACAAACAAAACTAACTATTATCAAAACAAATCCAGCGGGTTTTAGAGACCCCCATCACCTCGTCGGCTAATAAGGTGCCAATCCAAGCTGGAGCAGAGTCAAGACGGCATATGTCCAGATCACCGTTGTAGCTCGCCTGGGCTAGATTGTCAACCACACAGTTCTGTTCACGATAAACAAGATTTACACCACAATTTCCAAGTTGTTCTACAAACTTTCTGCAGTCCGAGAGCACTCCAGCAAGAGGATGAAAGCTAGGGGTCTTGGACCTTGGGAGAAGCTGTGCTGCAGTTGCCGAATCCATCTCTACCACAAGGTTAGAGATGCCTCTTTCTTCTGCTTATTTAAGGCCAAATAACAGCCCCCATATCTCAGCATCTAAGATCTGGCCTTAGCCCAGATTAGCTATAAAACATGTGACCCAATCCTCTAAAGAGTTTCGAATCACACCTCCAGCACCAATAGCTCCATTAGAACTTTTTCGAGACCCATCTACATTCAGTTTGAAGCCACCAACAGCAGGGTGCTCCCAAGCTAGAGAGACCTGAGTCTTGGGAGTTTTGGACTAGGGAGCATGTAAATCCACCCTTTGCCCAATGATTTTACAAAACATTTTGTCCATTTAATCACAAAGTTCAAAATATTACAGAATTGACATGTATGCATCAAGGTAAAGCTTGTTAAAGAGTTGAGCTTGTGGAGATCTCTCATATTCTATTTTGTTTGCCACAAGTATTTAGTTCACTCCAATATCTTATAAAATTTGGTATTAAAAAAAAATCATTAAAATATATAAAATATTCAAATCAAGATGTATCTAAAAACCGAAATTGTTATTTCACCTAATACATATAAAAGTTCTATTTTACTCTTATATATCAATTCCATCGAGCACAAAAATTATTTTGTTGTAATATATCATGCAAACTAATGATTTCTCACCCAAGGGTATAAAAGCATGACTAAAATAAATCTTCTATATTTTGTTCATGTGTAGTGTGTTTTCGAGACCAGAACATTTTGTTGTGATCTTTTTTTTTCCTTCCTAAAAGTCTCCACTTTTAGTATTGTTAATATTATTTTAGAAAATACAGAAGAATTAATTTCCAAATGCACATGGCATGCTCTTACATAAAATTTCCAGTCCTCAATTTTACAAATGGTACGAGGAAATATTGCACAGCTTTCTAATTTCTAGAAGGCTGCAAAAGGTTTAGTATGTGTGTGTGTGACAGAAAATACTTCTACTACCTGAGCATTTGAAGCAAAGGACAATGATCGTAATTGGTTAGATTGAATTTTATTTTGGGGGGAACTAAATTGTGGGAAATCCCGTACATTATATATGAACACAATCTTAATAGTTGTTGCCAATTCCTATGATTGAGAACCTATGGAGTAATTGGAATGTGATTCCCCTAACTAAGAGGGAATTCCTTAATCAAGGGATATTATTATTATTTTTTTGTTGATACAAATAATGAGGGAGCGAGGATTGAAACACAATATATAGCGGTCACTAACTACTTATTGCAAGCCCCTTGCAATGATAAGATTTTTTTTGGAAGAAAAAATATCAGGTAATTTACCGCTTTCTCTTTTTATTTGTATCCATAATGTTAATGTACTTGACTTTTTTTTCCATCCAATTTCTTCTTTGAATTATGTAAAAATGGTCAATTTATTCCACTATTAGACTCCTAATAATTTCACTTGAGATACCGTCAAATAAAGTCACATGATTGACTTTTGGGAATCTCTTTATCATTTCACGCTATATTATTACATCTTTATTTTTGGTGAGGAATAAAGGAAAACGGAACACGATGTTTAAATATTTCTATATAATTCAGAGGTAAATGGACACTTTTTTAAAAAAAATAATAGCTGAGGTGTGTTTGGTTTGATTTGGTTCGATTTGATTTGGTTCGGACGTATCAAGTTATTTTATAATGTTTTATTATTTTTTTGTTGCTTTTTTTTGGTTGTATGGGGCTAAGCCCAGGGGAAAGTACAATCTTACGGTTTTGCACCCCCACTCAAGTCCTCCAACAGAAAAGGTCCTAGGCCTTTTGTCTTTGTCCCAAGAGTTGCATTCTCAACGCTAATTCCAGCTTCTTGCCCAAACAAACCTCACTAGGGTTTCTCACTGACATTTAACCCCAAAACCCCAATCGAACCCAATTCTGAATTTCAATGGCGGATGCCCGGGATCGGGACGAGCTCAGCGATTACTCATCGGAGGACGAGGGCACTGAGGACTACAAGAAAGGAGGGTACCATGCGGTCTCTATTGGGGACTCGTTCAAGAATGGCTGCTATGTGGTGCAGAGTAAGCTTGGCTGGGGTCACTTCTCCACTGTCTGGCTTGCTTGGGACACTCGGAACTCGGTATGTTATATGTGTTTTGATGTGAAGCTAGTTGTTTGGTTAGTGAGAAACTGAGGGAAAATGAAAGAGTACAGGAACTGAAAGGAAAGGTCGTTGAAAGTATATTTCATTTTTGTTTGTGAATAAATGCAATAAATCAATACAAAACAGTTTGTTTGATTACGAAACGAAAAGAAAAGAATAGTAAGAAAATGTCTGTGCACTACGAAAATTCAAGAGAAGAGTAAAAGAAAAAACAAATGTTGGGTATGACGCAAGTCCTCAATTTTGTATTATTTGTCTCGTTTTCGGAATAAAGCATTGAATTTTTTTTTTATTCATTGTATTAGTAGCTCTTAGTAATTTGAACTTGTTTCTTTATCTGAATTGTTTTACCTAGCATTTAAATTGAGATTCTCAGTCTTGTCATGTATGAAAACTAAATGAGAACTTACCTACAGTTTCATTGTTCAAATCTTTGACAACATGAGAAATTCATTGTTTGTAGCGTTATGTAGCTTTGAAGATTCAAAAGAGTGCTCGTTATTACACTGAAGCTGCAATGGACGAAATAAAGATTCTCAAACAAATTGCCGAGGGAGACCCTAGTGACAAGAAGTGTGTTGTGAAGCTTTTGGATCACTTCAAGCATTCAGGCCCAAATGGGCAGCATGTCTGTATGGTTTTTGAGTACCTTGGGGATAACCTTTTGACCCTTATTAAGTATAATGATTACCGAGGAGCTCCAGTGCACATGGTTAAAGAAATTTGTTTCCATATGTTAGTGGGTTTGGATTACTTGCATCGTCAACTTTCAATGATACACACTGATTTGAAGCCAGAGAATGTCTTGCTTTTGTCGATGATCGATCCATCTAAAGATCCCAGGAAATCAGGTGCTCCTCTCATCCTTCCAACCGGTAAGGATAAAACTGCATCTGTTTCTGGCGCTGTGAAAGACACTAAGAAGTTAAATGGAGATCTCACAAAGAACCAGAAAAAGAAGATCCGGAAAAAGGCTAAGAAGACAGCTCATGGTTGTGCAGGGATGGAAACTTTGGAGGACAATGAGGCAGATTCCACGATAGTTGCCTCAGAAGATTCCATTAATGAAGTGAAATCAAATGGCGATTCTCTTGAAGAACAAGTGAAGGATTCTGTAGTTGGAAACGAATCAATAAAGGGTGAAGAAACAGAAGAAACTCAGCAAGGAAATATGGAACAAGAAAAAGCCAGCCGTGCTGCAAGGCAGAAGCTGTTCGCAGCTGTTGACCTTAAATGCAAATTGGTTGATTTTGGAAATGCGTGTTGGACATATAAGCAGTTTACTAGTGATATTCAGACAAGGCAGTACAGATGCCCAGAAGTTATACTTGGAGCTAAATACTCCACTCCAGCAGATTTGTGGTCCTTTGCTTGTGTTTGCTTTGAGCTAGCCACTGGGGACGTTCTTTTTGATCCACACAGTGGTGACAATTATGATAGGGATGAGGTATGTGCATATTCTTGATTTCTCCCTTGGGAATTGTTACAATATTTTTTTTTAAGATTCTTAAAAGCTATGCCCCTTCTGCAGCACCGCACTGCCTCATTATCCAGATCTTGTATTTGTAACTGTACTGCCTCAATATTTTTCTATGTTATATGATTCTGTTAACATTGTTGGATTTGTAACCGACCCCTCCCCCAAAAGAAAAAAAGAAAAGGGAAAATGTGATCGGATGCTCTTAATACTTGTGAAAGGGCCATTGTAGTTGCAAATTGTATATTTCTTTTTGTGACATCATTAGCACGATCTAACTAATAAAATTCATCAAACAGACTGAATTTGCTCGGATATGAGTTATATCAATATTAATTGGATAGTGCCCTGTCCTGATTGATCCGTGAGTGAAGGGAGTAGACTGCGCTTTAGGAATTTTGAAGTAGTTTATGATGATTTAAAAAAAAAAAAAAGCTATCTAATATATTTTATTCTTATAAATATTGTAATTAAATTTCCATATTGGCTTTTAAATCTTATTTTGCAGGATCACCTGGCACTGATGATGGAACTTCTTGGAACAATTCCCCGCAAGGTAAGAACTTGATACTTATTATTCAATTTTGCACTGACATTTTAAGGAATCAAGAATGTGAGAATTTTCACTGTTTGACAATAAATCTGGTCAAATAATAGTATTCATAAACATATTCTTTGCAGACTGCATTAGGTGGTTGCTATTCGCGGGACTTCTTTAACCGACATGGGGATTTGAAGCATATCCGTCGATTGCGTTTCTGGCCTCTAAATAAGGTGCTAATGGAGAAGTACTCATTCAGCGAGCAAGATGCAAATGACATGACTGAGTTCCTTGTTCCCATACTTGATTTTGTCCCTGAAAAGAGGCCAACAGCCGCGCAATGCCTTACTCATCCATGGATCAGTGCAGGCCCTCGACTCCTTGAGCCTTCTGTGGCTGGTATGGAACCTCACGCCTCCAATGGGAGTATTTCTGAGGAAAGGGAGAAGGATGAGAGGGAAGCAATTGAGGTCGGAATGGGTAATATGGCCATTAATGAATCTTCAAAACCTGTTATAGAATCCAAACATGCACTAAATTCGTCACAGGATTCACAACAGGCATGACCGGTTGGTTGAGGTGTTTCTATTCCATGTTTCATGCAATTTTTGTTGTTGTTGTGTTCTTTAGCATAGAGTTTAGCTTTTGTTTTTGGTCTTTCTTTTTGGTGTGGAGAGAGCTTTATGCGCTTTCCACATTTCATTTTGATATTTATTTTGTGATACGGGGATGTGAGTTTGTTTAGTGCTTACTTACCGGTTGTCTGCTCTAGCTTTTGAGAAAAATCTTTATCAAGCATGCTCTAATTTCTAAATACATCTCTGAAGCACACCTTCGCTCTTACAAATTCTCTCATATTTATTCATTATTAAACTTGAGCAACACATCAAAGACGTGTACAAGACATGAATCTCAACATCACTGTAAAAGCAACAACCCAAAGAGGGGGAAACAACCTGAAAGGGAAAAACAACCCAAAAGGGAAAACTAAATCATGCTCAAAGTTCTTTTGTTCTTTTTCTTAGATCTAATTTTATTTCCTTTTTTATAACATGTTTTTTCCCCTCATAACAACTTCTCTATACCCTTAATTTTAATTTTATTTGTATTTTTATCCAACTTCAAAAAGTACAAATTAAAATTATATTCATACCCAGATTTGTTTGTCACGCCCGTGACAAGTGCATGGGCTGAGCACCTGGGATTACAATCCGTTTAGGATTAGTTGATGGATAAGTCTATTAGAGGGAGAGCAAAAAAAATTATAAGGAACTAGTTCCACGCCTGAAATGTAGTCAGTTAAATAATACAACCTTGCATTCAGATTGGCAAAAATATACAAGCCCCACAAACATTTGTTGCATACACAATAAGACCAGCTCTGGATCCATCCAGCATTTGGCATTCAGATCTCGTCGATTCACACGTGTCGACGGCTGCTGCAATCTTGTAGGAGAAACTGAGTACAAGTTCATAGAGCCCATAAATAATGTGGAAATAGTATTGCTGCATAGAGGACTGGTTAATCATATCAAAGCATTGGCAGCTGAGTGTTCTTGGCCTCTGAAATGTCCTGTAAATTTGATGAGATGCTATTAAGTTTCCAGATCTCATAAAAGAAAAGCACTTGAATATCATGGACTTAATTTTTTAACAAAGGAAATCAAAATCAAATCCCTGAACTGAAAACTTGTAAGTCGTTGACCCTACACGTCAGACGCCATATTGGTAACATTGCATACCAAGTTTCATAAGGGAAAACCAAAAAGAAGATTAAGGACTAACTTCTACCTATACTTGAATCACTTTCTACTAGTTACAATATTTTCCTTGTCCTGAGATAGGAATACATGAGGACAAATCCCACAACAGCTCCAACAATTATCCCTGCTGTTGTAAGCCAAAATGCAAACTGCACCAAGTTAAGCAATAAGTAATGGTCAAGTTGCAATCACCCCAGCGAAAATGGGACGAGAGTCACATTAAGTTAACTTCAAAAACTAACGTACCACATGTTCTTCAAGGTAGGACCTCAAATTCATGCCAAATATACCTGCAATTAGAAGGAAATCATAAGGCTTATCATGGACATCAAACATATTGCATGTTTCTAGGTAGTGAGATGATGTGCAACAGGGTAAGATTATGAACACTAATAGATTCCCATACACATTGGAACAGAATTTACAAAATAAATAACCAAACTTATTTGTAGATAAGGACACACCTGCAACCAAAGCGCCAAGCGCCAAACAAAACGTCCCAACCTGGAGTAGTAATTCCACTCTGCTAACCTCAAGCCTCCGAGAACTGATAGATGAAATCAGTTAAAATTGGTATTAGACAAATGAAAATCACCTGATATGGATCATTGAACATAATTCACAGAAAGGAGATCTTTAATTTTCTGTTTCACGACTATATGACACATTAAATAATACTAATGCAGCTCCGGGTGGGGTTGTAAGGTGAGGAATGGAGCTACACCAATGTGTTTCTCCGTTTGCATGTATGTTTACCTCTCCACTTGCAAGATGGGGCTGCACGTGAAGTAGGATGCTATTTTGAAATACATTGTTGGCCTAATTTTCTAAAAGCTTAAACATTTGGAGTACAATGGTTGTTTAACAAAACAAAACAATCAATAAAGGTTTCATATCCAGGAAGAAACTCTATAAACAAACCAAAAACAACAAAAAAATTCAGACCTCAGATTGACAGCTATAGAATCTTCCATTTCTTTAGCAGAATCAAGAAGCCTTTCGGCCTGTCCATGACAAGATTCACATCTGCAAATGAAACAAGCACTAAGGTCAACTTCCACACTGAACGTCATAACACAAGTTTCAAATCAAGCTCATCTTAGCACTAATGAAATCTCCTTTTTCCTTTTTTTTTCTTTGTTGGGGGAGGGTGAGAAGGAGCCTAACCTTTGAAGATAATTTTCCAAGAGCATCTCGATTTCTTCCTCCTCATCTGTATATAACATCAAACCAAATATAAATTTAAAACTTTTTGACTGTTTATGTAATTTATACATTCCCAAAGTAAATTACAGGAATTGCAACTAAAATTTACCCTCAGCAATCTGCTTCTCTAAAGGAACAGCGCATTCAACATCATCGTTTCCCTTCTTGAGTGTACAGTTTCTCCCCATAATACATATACGGCGTATTTCATGGGGATCCTCCAATAGATCAAACAGCATTTCTCTGAGAGCCCCTGCCCGTGAGCCCAATTCAACCTTTCATTAACAAAGGAAAAGGAATAATATTAATACTGACGTTTGTCAATGCCAGTAAAACCGGGTTTAGCATTTAAATTAAAATCAACAACTATACCAAGGTTTGCTTGCTAATCCGAAGCTGCTCCAGTATGTCAGCAGTTAACCGGTTCGGCAAAACCTCAAGTAACTTTTCAACCTGAAGCAAATTGAAGAAAACTAAACATATATCCACTGGAACCAGTGGTTTTTATCCCTATTATATTATTTCTTCAACAAATCTTTTTTTCTTTTCCATTTCCACTCTAGAGACAACTGTTATAACATAAACAATGACATGAAGTTTAAAAAAAACATATATATAACCAGTACAATAATTAGCAAAAGTAACGGGACATGTGATGTTTAGATTGGTCAACCCAAAAGTATTTTGTTGGCAAGGTGCGGAGAGAAGAAGCAAGGTTTAAGACAGATATTTGCCAAAGGGACTTGAAGAACATAGCAAAAATAAATAAAATAAATAAAATACTCACTATGTTTCCATACTCACACGAGGTTCTACATCCATTAATCTTTGTTCTAAACGCTGTATTCTTGAGAGTAATGCTGCTTCAACAACCTGAAAGTACCACAAAGATCTTTTATTCTTTCACGCATTCTGATACTGCATGCACTCAGATATGCAAGACAATGAATAGAAATGCAAAGAAAGCTCCCAAGGACTATTACCCATTGCCCTAGGTATAGAAAGTATAAATATGATTTGTAACGCAAATGTCCTTTTTAATATCAGCGACGGCTCTTTTGGTTAATCCAAACATCTTGGTAGAAGAGGCATACGCATGATAGATAAGGTCACTTTTACCTCTTGTAAACCCTTTCAGCAGAGGACCATAAACCATAGGCCTCTCTAATTTCTTGGGAGAAGAGATACATGGTAACATTATAAAATCTATTTTAAGTTTCAGGTTTTGAAACTCAACTGTGGACCTTCGGAATTTGATATTGCTATAAGCACTCACACCTAAAGCAAAAAGCAAAATGTTTTTTTTTTCTTCTTTACCTTCATTTCAATTGTTGTAACTTGTAATGGAATGTGCATATTATGCAATTCACTGTGTTAGTATGAAATTGTGTTGGCATTTCCTAGAACTTAGTATGGGTTTGGAAGTGTCATTTAGCTGTAGGGTTGAAGCAAAATTGATGTCTCTTATTTCCAGCTAGGTAATTTCTCTGGAGTGAAAATTGATCTCTCATTCCCTATAGGTAATTTCACACTGCATGCCACAAGCTGTCAGGTTCTATTCAAAATCTTTACCATGACTGACCGGATAACTCAATGTTCCTAAAAGACACATTACTCTGGAAACCTTCTAAAGCCCAGGGTATGTGACAATCCTTATCCCCAACTGGTCCTCACTATCATCTTCCATACTGATCTTAAGTGGTTTTCTTGCAATCTCAATACAGTTAGAAAAGATGAAGTGAGAGACAGATCTTACAGACATGTATGCATCTAATTGCCTTGCTCGTCAGTATGAAGATATTAAGGGTGAGATCAGAATGCTAACCTCAAGCTCAAATGGCATAGATGGTCCTCCATTCATATTTTTGGGGTTCAATCGAGGCAGCAATGCTTCTATAAATGCTTTCCCTCCTATACTGCACATTCAACCAATTTTCCAATATTATTATGCTTTGATTTGCATAAGCAAAAACTGGAAGTCAATGGATGCAAGAATTTGCTCTGCTCCCAAAGACAAATCTCACCTGTTGTAGTCAAAAATCAGGACACGCTCTTGCATTGCAATTGCGCGTAACGAGCCTAGATTTAACAGAATAGCAAGCTCACGGACCTAGGAGGTGGATCAAAACAAGCTCGTAAATATGATTTCAACATCAGCCATTTAAAAAAAAAAGAAAAAAAGAATGACTTTAAATGCTATTATCTACGCCATTGACAGCCAAAAAAGAAAAGGAAGAAGATATATTTGTTAAACACTGTATACAGGCGACTGTGTGAGAACACACACAAAACATAACTTACAATAACTAGCATGAAATATTACTGCATGGAAGTTGGCATCATACCAGCAAAGTAGGTACCGAATTTGTCAGAAACAATGAAGGATCAATACTTCGGATATCACGTGGACGAAGACCTGAGGATGAAAATTTACACTCATACCCCAGAAAACAGCAGTAGAAATAAGTCCCAAAAGGCAACACTTTTTAGCAATAAACCCAAATCAATGTTGCTGGCAGTTTAAAATCAACGATCATGGATAAGCGAATTTATTTACAACAACACCACACGTGCAATTCTCTATAATAAATTGATTAATCAATTAAATATACTCACCACTTGACTTCAATAGCTGACGTCTGTTGATTTTTCTAGTAGATATCGTCCCATTAGCCTTCACTTCTTCCACCTACAAAATAAACAAATAAAAAATAATTGGTTAATGATGTGGATTAGTTCATTAATCACAGTTCACAAGCGCTAATACGAAATCTGCTTGCAACAACAGACCTCGTAGACCGGCTCACGAATCCCAAGCGACAGAGAATCACTTGTCGTAACCCTCAACGAACCACCACTCCTTGTCGCCGTCTTCGTCGTCGTCGAGGCCTGGTGCTGGCTGTTGACCTGAACGTCGTCGTCTGATCTAGCTTCTTCGTCATCGGATAGGGTTTCAGGCTCGCTGAACCGGTCCTCCTCCGTCGCCGATCTGAAGCACTTAGGTCTCGGCGAGAGGGAGACGGAGAGCTTAAGCGAAATCGGAGAGAATGCAGAGAGCTCGGTCTTTGATCTGAGTTGGGAGCAGAAGAGCTGAGAGGAGTGGGATGAAGAGTGGAGCGGGAGGTGAACAAGGAGCGGCCATGGATTCAAAGCCATTGCAGAGTGCGAGAGCTCTGGTTGCGACCATGTAGATGTGGCAGTTGGGCGGGGTCTGGGTCTCCGTAACGAACAAATGGATTATTGTGGATATTTTATTTTTAAAATATCCTCATTAATTTTTTCCTTTTTATATATTTTATTTTATTACAGTTGGTGTTCGGTTTTCTGGTTACAATATTTAACAAGATTTTAATCTCTCCTATCAAATTGGGGTCATTTTCTTTTTGGGAAAGATTGGGGTCATATTTCTCCTAAACATTTTATTATTTTAGCACTCTCTTATTGGAGTGAATTTTCACTCTAAAATAGGCGTTTGATTCTGGACAAAATGGATTTTTGGGTGATAAGGCATCTCCAAGTGAGGAGGGTTATATTTAGACCTGTGCTATATTTAGTCGTCTAAAAAATGATTTTATAAGAAATAGTATCAGATTACAATTTAACCGTCTCCATTAGAAAAGAACTAAATTTAATATTTTAATAGTTTTTAGTATATTATGTAAATTTATTAGTTAATTTAATTAAACTACTATTTATATCCCGTATAAAATACATTTTAGAAGTGAAAAATATTTTGTGATAGAATTTTTGACATCCACATGTCAATACGTGATTAGCGTTATAGATTTATGATTAGATTTTTTTCTTGCTCTAAAAACAACTTAAAAAATTAATTTAAATGAAAAAAGATGAAGGATAGTTTGTGAGAAATTATGTTAAAGGATGAAAATGTGGAAGGATAATATGTAAAATGATGAAGATGTTGTGAGAAATTATGTAAGAATGAGGTAGGTAAAATCATTTTTTTCATATTAAAAAAATACAAAATAAGCTAGTTGACGTCACTTACTGTCTAGGTGATGTCAGTTGGGCTCCATCCAATTATTTAACCCAAGCTGTCCAAAGGGCCACATTTGGCCCTTATTTTAGGAATTGGCCCTTTGTGTTGTCCTCCTTTTTTCGTAGCCATTTGTGTAGCCCACTCTTGGAGATGGATTTTGGGGATTTTTGATTATATTTGAAGATGACCTAGGTATGTGGGTCTATTTTTGAGAATTAGCATCATAATATTCCAGAGGACATCAATAGCAAAGTAACTATTCTTAACCATTTAGAACTGACATCATAGTATTCCACAAAACAATCATTTTATGCCGATATCATAATATTGCTCAACATAACTACTCTTAAATACTTTGAGCTACAAGCTTTCTGCCACAACTAGTTAGTTGTGTCAACTAGGATGACAAAAATGTAACTCTGTCATTTACTTTTTCCTTTCTATTTTTTCATTTTTTGTGTGGATAAAATCCTCTAGTTTTTCTCTCGTGGGTTGCAAAAATTTAGCAACAACTTGGCAATGAAAGGAACAATTATTAAATCCAAAAGAAAGTATTTTGAAGTATTTTACCATTAAAGTAACTTGTTTTGGTCAATACTGGAATGGATTACTGGAAAAAGAAAAGAAAAAATAACAAAAGAAAAATATATATTTGACCCGGAGAGAGAAGATAAAAACAGAACTGCCCGGAAAATTTGAAAACAGAGGGAAACCTAAGCAGACAAACAGAACGACGCTCGTTTTAAGCTGGTGGTAATGGCAGTGGACGCAAAATCAGTACCTTTAGAAGACCAAGAAGAACAAGAACGACAAGTGCAGCGCCATGATGCACCTGCACATAACCCTTCTGCTCCGCCTGATGAGGTAGCCATCAACGGCTCTCGTTTATCTCAATTCAATTATTCCGTTCAGTTTGCACTAAACCCTTATTAGTTTTGGAGTATTTGGGGTTCAGGGATTCGATTATTCTTCTTGAAATTTATAAGAAAGCTAAGAATTTAAATTCCTCTTGAATTTGGGTTTTAGTTGACTAAAAACATCGACTAGGAGGAGACCTATGATGTGGGTATTATATGTTTTTCCAATTTATTCACTGTTAAAATGTCTATGCAACTTAATTATATATTGGTTAGGATATGAAAAATGATTAACTCTACTAAGTACTACTGACCCATTACATTTGAACTGCATTTTGATATTAGTAAAAAATTATGCTTACACATCCTAGTCCTTAAGCATTTAATTGTTCTAGACTTATTATTATTATTATTTCTGTATACTTCTGTATACTCAATGATGCTGTTCGTCATTCTTTCCATAAATCCTTCTTTCAATAAGGTAAAGTGGGTTTTAGTCTTTGGCCATGGCGCAAAGTTACATTTTCAGTTAGCCTAGTATATTTCATCATATTTTGACTAAGCACGCAAATTTGTGTTGATGACAAGCACATGCTGCACACACATAAATACATGTATATATGCGTGCATACATAGACATAAGTTATGGAAACTTGTATAAGAATAAGATTTCGTGCATATGGACATAATTTTAATGTTTGAAATGTGTTTCTGTGCATACATTCTAGTTATTTGACATCTCAACAACAGTAGATCCTAGTTATGTGATCTCTCTAATACGGAAGCTTCTACCGGCTAATGCAAGTAATAATCACAAATCGCATGGTGATGTTTTTGATGCCCATGTGCAAGGATTAGATACTGATCATACAGATAAGACTGCTCCCACTCTGTCTGGAGATAGACTTCTACACGTATCAAATGATGTACCTGAGAGCATGGAAATTGCTGATGATTTTCATAAAAGTGCTCCGGAGGAAGGAGAAAACAATGGTTCATATGATGGAGCTGAACAGTGTGGCCATGGTGCCCCAGTGGGAGAAGAGGCTTGGGAAGAATATGGTTGCATTTTATGGGATCTTGCTGCAAGTAAAACTCATGCAGAACTCATGGTGCGTGGGATTTTTCTTTCATTGTTGATTTCTCTTGATTGCTTCTTGTTTAATTTGATTTGTTTGGAATTTGATGCGTCATTCTCAGTTTTCATAATGTTGAGCCCAATTAATTGGAAGACAAGTTCATTTGATGCAAAAACCAGAAACTGTAGCCTTAGTCATTATTTATGTATTTTCTTCGCAATATTGATTCTTAATGTGACGTGATGATTATGACATTTAACAATGATAAAGACAATTGCTACTTTATCATTTCAACTTCTTGCAGTGTCAACTCTAGAACTATTTATTGTAAAGAATATCATATGCAATGGCCATACTTTAGTGGTTTTACAAAAAAAAATATGTGCTGGATTTGTAGTTTTGTTTTGTTCTAGGCTTCTAGCTTCACATGTAGCTATCTGGTTATTGTTTCTCTAGTCTAAACTTGTACTTTTTTTCATATTTTATTTACTGGGGTAGACTTTAAAATTATCTGTGCAGGTGCAAAACCTTATACTTGAAGTGCTTTTAGCGAACCTTATGGTTTCACAATCTGTGCGTACTACGGTTAGACAAATTCCTCCTCTTCTATGACATCCTTTTTATGTTTTGAGTTGAAATTCTCTCTCTCTCTCTCTCTCTCTCTCTCTCTCTCTCTCTCTCTCTCTTTGTAGAAACTAATGTCATTGCTAAGGCAGTTTTTGAAGTTCTGTGCATTTGGCTATATTCTCTTTTCTTATTCCAGGAAATCACCCTTGGAATTATTGGAAACCTTGCCTGTCACGAAGTTCCCATGAAACATATAGTCTCTACAATTGGATTAATTGGAACAGTTGTGGATCAGTTATTTTCAGAGGATGCTCAGTGCTTATGTGAAGCCTGCAGGTATATACAAGTTTCATATATTTTCCCTTGATTTGGTATATGATATTTTATGTTTCCTCGTTTTCTGTTCTATTATGTTGTATCATGTGTGTATTATTGTCCCTCTTTTGCATTTCTTCCTGCATTTTCCTTGGCTTGGCGAGGAAATTTATCACCTTAAAATTCATTTTTAATTCTGTTGTTACAAACCATTATCTGTGTGGTATGCAAGGACAATACATACTCTTATCTTTCATATTCCAGTACCACTAGTGTATGACACAGAGTTTAATAATTTACATGTTCCAAATCATACCACAGCCACGCTATAATCTACTCTTACAATTGTTATATTGACACAGGCTGTTAACTGTGGGTCTTCAAAGTAGTGAACGTATATCTTGGGCCAAAGAATTGCAGTCTGAACATAATCTGAGCCGCATTTTATGGATTGCGGAAAATAGCTTAAATCCACAGCTTATAGAAAAGGTAGCAGATATCTTATATGTTCAGCTTTTACTCATATGAATTTGGTATGCCATCACTTTTTGTAGACACATGCATGTGTGAAAAGCTTTTTGCCTGAGTCCTTTGGTTATTCTTGTTTATGTCATGGCAGTGTTTGCCCGGCGCTTGTAGTGTTTCTCACTTTTTGATGAATAATTTACAAAAAGCAGTCTTAGGAATGATATACCAATACACTTCACCAAAGAGAATATCATGAACTATAAAGTCAAAAAGTCTCTCTGTCAACTCTGTTAAAATGTGGGGAGTGGCATCCCTACTGGCTACAGAGTTGCTTGATTAATCACAATATGGATTAAAGAAACTGGAAAGTGAGAGCATTTAATTATAAAATACATTTATTTTATGTAATTAATATACTGTTATTTAGTGGATAGAGCTTAATCAATTGATTTCTAAAATAATAAATTGTTTAAAGGACCTTACGGTCAAAACAACTTTTGACCAAAGAAACATTGATAACTTTGGAAATTTTTAAAATTAATATTAATTTTATTGGTTTGCTTAATGTTTAAATTTTTCTAAATTGTGTGTAATTTGAAATAATCATACGGTGTTAACAACACCTTGATAAGAAAATGCTTAGGATGTACACCTTGAATGGTGTCAATTACTCTCTTGGTATTTGATACTTTAGATGGCCAAAGACTGTTCAAACATATCAATGAGTCACTTATTATTCTCTATTTTACAAGTTGGAATATGTAAGTTTGTTGCCTTGCTGACCTTGCTTTTTTAACAGAGTGTTGAACTCTTGTTAGCCACCATTGAAAGTTCAGAGGAAGTTGTGCTTATTCTCCTTCCACCTTTAATGAAGCTGGGCTTAGCAAGTCTATTAATAAATCTCTTGGATTTTGAAATGAGCCAATTATTGAGTGAAAGAGTGCCTGAAAGGTGTGTAGACACTCCATCTGCAGTTAAAGAGCTAACAAAATAAATACACAATTGCTAGATTAATTTTTTTTTTCATATGTTCATGGAAAACTGTGCACATTTTTATGTGTGGGTAATTTCATGTTTCATGGAAGCTGTTTCTTTTAATGGTTATATTATGTATGCCTCAAATTGTTTCTCCATTTATGTCACTGATATTTTGATGTTTTCATTTTGACTGATAGTGAAGAAAAATTTGGTTGTCTTACATTAGTTTTTCTAGACAGTAGTTTTGTTGATCATGGTAATTTCATATGCAACTTATTGCGTCGTGTGAAGTTTTCTATATAAAATGTATTTGTAAGTCTTTTCCCTGAAGTCTACTTGTATATTTATTTGATATATTTTCATTTTGGTAAAATACCAGGTACCCTGTTCTTGATGTAATCCTCCGTTCCATTGAAGCTCTTTCTGTTATTGATGGTCATTCCCAAGAGATTTGTTCAAACAAGGATCTTTTTCGGCTAGTTTGTAACCTGGTCAAACTCCCTGATAAAGTTGAGGTACATTATCACTTGGAAACTTTGAACTGTGGGTATACTACATGACATCCATATTTATGAAATTGTTGGGTGGTGCTCTTTCCTTCACTGCTTCAGCTAATAATCTGGGAATTGGCATTCTGCTGAATTCTTTTAACTATTCAACAGTTCAACATACAGAATTAATATTCTTTGTTTTCTTATAAATTTCAAGAACTATCTGTTCTTTGTATTAAAGAAATCTAGAGGCTAACATACGACTTGGTATGTGTGTTGAAGTGACTGCTTACAAATGCTACCCTTTCTTGAAACCATATTCTGGAAAGGTTATTCTATATTTTGACTTGTCCAAAATTTATAAGGAAAAAAAAAACCCTCTGTGCAGTATGTAATTCTTAATAAATTTTTCAATAATAATACAAACACGAAAATGAGGCCTTTGAAAGAAAATGGTGTAGCAAAGATCTTGATAATAAATAACAGAATTATGACATATATAAATATCTTAAACTGAATTATGCAATAGATGTGTGGATATTGATATTCTGACTTAAGTGTAGTAATGCTGTTGACCACGAGATAGTGAAATTTTTTTCTCAAAGTTGGAGCCAGTTAATTCTTGTGAAGTAAAGGGAGATGCAACAATTCAAAATGTAGTTATCAAATACTGTTGAGCCGAAAATAAAGACATTAAAAAGGACAAACCATATTATGTTGTGTGACAGAAACATGCTAAAGTATTTTCTAGTATTTTCCTTCTAGTTCACCATTTCATATGCTGGAAAAAGAACTTTATATATTGATCAACTACCACTGGACAAAAAATTTATTGTGTAGGTTGCAAATTCTTGTGTCACGGCTGGAGTTCTAATTGCAAACGTTCTTTCAGATGAACCAAATCTAGCTTCAGAGATATCACAGGGTAAATTGTTTATATTTCTCTTTTCTTTCGTTTTAAAGTTACCATCAGATTCTTTTGGTTTAATAACACCAAATGAAGTGGAAGTGACACTATATATCCATCCAGATTTGCCTTTCTTACAGGGTCTGCTTGACATATTTCCCTTTTCTTCGGAGGATTTGGAAGCAAGGAGTGCACTCTGGAACATCATTGCAAGGTTACTGGTTAGAGTTCAGGAAAATGAAATGAGCCAATCAGCTCTCCAGCAGTATGTTTCGGTTCTAGTTAGCAAATCTGATGTGATTGAAGATGATCTTCTGGACTCCCAATTAGATGAATTAAACTCAAAAGCTAGAACTACATCTGTATCCTGTTCTGACTAGCAGTAACAATGCAATAAATTGGCAATAGAATCTTATTTTCCTGCCATATGTGAGGTTCGTATTGTTTCACATATCAAGTTCCGTGTCCTGCAATATTTTCTTTTTCCTTTACTTTTGCTACAGCTTAGAAGGATCATCAGTCTTTTAAATCAGTGGACTGCTTCAAAGGATGATGACAAAGAGAATGAAATGATGGGCAACCAACGTGCAGATGATATAAACATTGATAGATTGTTGGATTGCTGTTGTAAGCATTCTGAGTAAGTTGTGTTCCTCTGTTCTTAATTTTTCACGCTTTTATGAATCCTCAAAGATATCTTGTTTTAAATTGTTCTCATTACTTGACATTATCTTTGTGTCACATCTAAAGGCCTATACTCATCCATTGTTTCTGTTCTCTTCATAAGGCCTAACAAATCTGTTCTCATCTAAATGGGCTAACAAGTCCTTTTATGTCCCCTCTGTGTGAAGAAAATCTAAAAGGAGGGGAGAGATGGAGAAGTTTTAAAGCAGTGTGTACTCCCTATTATCTTCTGAAAAATGAAGCAGAGCTTAACTAGACTAGGTCTATACACGAGCATTTTCTGGCTACCTCCTTGGGAGGAGGCCTGACTTTGGATTGGGTGGACACCCTTTGACGGGAGAAACTTTGGCAGTTGGTACTGGTAGGCTTTGTAGTCTGTTTGAAATTCAAGCGAGGTTTGAAGATGAAGAAGATGGTAGGGCATTTGGGGCGAGAGGGCTAGAGTACTTGGTTGAATTTAATTATTTCCAAGCGAATCTTGTAATGGTCAGAGTGATTTGTGGGCTGTATAAAAATCTTCTAATTTGACATCAAAACTAATTGGCAAATCTTACTGCTTCTCTGTGTTGTTTTCATAGTGTTTGTTGATGTCTTATAATATGATATCTGATCATAATAATTGAAAGCTGATTTCTTTGTTTGGCATTCCGGTGTGTGCTTGGATGGTAAGAAAATCAGAAGAGATCGATAAATTTTTCTTTTTTCTTTTTTGGTCCGAATTGAGAAACTGTTCTTTATCTCTGATTTTGTGCGTACTTTCTTGTGTCAAATGAATTAATTATGAAAGATCACATATCCTGTTTGGAACGACATTTTAAAGTTTTGGTTCATTGATGCTGGTTGATTTTTTGTCCACTCATCTTTATTGACAAGGTCATGACTATGTATCTTTCAGGTATGTACAGCCTGCAGTTTCTCAGGACATGGACTTCAAAGAATAGACTAGAGTCACAGCGACAAAGGTTTGTTACAAAATATCACTAGGAGGAACACAATTTCTTTGGATCTCCAACAGGAAAAAGAACATAAAGTTGTAAGAACATCGTTGCTGAAGACCCAAACTGCACCTCAAACACCGCCGAGGCAAGGCTGGAACAGATGGTGCGACTGTCAACCTACCGGCCACCTTATCATACAAAGTACTCAGAAACTAAGTAGAGGGGCCTGTATGAGCTATGTAACTATCAACCCCGATCTTTTACATGTGACATTTTGTCAAACAAAGAGTTCAAAATGTGAAGGATCTTCACCTTGTTTAGGCACTTAATAAAAACAAAATTTTCTTTGTTTGGGATCTGCACATGTGGTAAATCATCTTTCTATCTCTGCTAAATTGTATACGAAAAACAAAAAGGAAAAAACAAGGTTACACAGGTCCTTCCATTAAGGGCCGATAGAACATTTTGTATGCCTCCAAAACTTCTAGGTGCCACATTGCCTCTCGATCAGGGGAAGCCGAAAGATCAACCATCTTGTGAACCTGATATTCAGAAACAATGGCAATTTCAATTTCAATTCTTTCAAATTACTTGAAATTGCTCATGCATGCAATGCCCATTTGGGCAAAAATATGCTTCAAATGAAGAGGACTTCAACGGAGTCGCAATTTTAAGAATAGTATCATCTCCGACATGCTTCTTCAAATCTTCGGTACAAAGGGGAAATTACTGCAAAAAATTTAGCTCCCCAGGTTGGAATTTTCAATTTTATTTTACCACTAGGGAAAGGGGATTCGAATTTGGAAGTTCTTCAACTGAGGGAAGAGGGTACAACTGACAAAGAGCTAGTTGGTAACCATGCCGGGACTTAAAACAACATTACCACATTTACAGATCAAGTTATTGATCACATTCATATATCTCAATACGACCCATAAGTGAGTCTTATTTGTGTCCTACAATGTGATCGATAAATAAATGTGGTGTAAATTATTTTACTTGAGACATCCACTAACATTTCTATGAACCAAATTCAATTCCTGTATTCAATCAAACATATTATAAGGCTACAAGGTAATTGTAGCTTAAATAATTGTTCCTAATCTTGATATCATCTTTTATATTTACCTGGATCATTGGGGGCTCATCCGTACGGACCATGTAGCGTCCAACAACCATTACATACGTTCCTGCATTACCCAAAAAGAAAAAAGAAAAAAGAAAAAAAAAAAAAAGCAAATACAAATTAGCAGTTGCTAAAATGCGCACAAAGAAGACGCGGGAATGCTAAAGTTCGCCGGGGGTTGTGGTTACCGATATTCCAAGGGCGGCCGCGAAACTCGGGTCTGAGGGAGAGCTCGATGACGCCGGTGCCGTCGTCGAGATACAAGCACTCTCCGTCGGCGGAGAAGTGGACCAAAATACCCTGCCGGAGGTAATGAAGTAATAACAGGGAAAGAAGAGGGGTAATTTGGGAAGATTGGAAAAATGAAAAGATTAAAAGATTAAAAAAAAAAAAGGTGGGGGGAAGAGAAAGAGGAAGGCGATCTTCGAACCTGTAACCAGGCACGTTGGAATATGATGTTGTGCAATTCCATGGCGTTCTCGGAAGAAGTTTCTTGCGCGTCTTTCAGTTGGACACACAGCAGCTTCAGAGCAGCTAGGTTGTAGTCCATCTCTCTCTCTCTCTCTCTCTCTCTGAAACCCAAAACGCAACCACGCCTAACTTGAGAGAGAGCGTTTTGGGATTATATAAGGTAAATGAGAGCCAAATTGTTGCATTTCAAATTCCATGAGAAATGAAGCAACGGTGTCGTTTCCAAAGTACATTATCAGCCCATTCA
This sequence comes from Prunus fruticosa, assembly GCA_018703695.1. NCBI lineage: Eukaryota > Viridiplantae > Streptophyta > Magnoliopsida > Rosales > Rosaceae > Prunus > Prunus fruticosa. The sequence continues at coordinate 12,613,202 of CM031922.1, forward strand.
GCTTTTTTTTCTTTTTTCTTTTTGTGGGTAGCATTTTAGTCTCTTCATCACATAAATTACAGGAAGATAAATAGATTTTGTCCAAAAAATAAAAAGATTTGTCGGCTATTTGTTGTATGCGCTTTCTTTTGCTTTTACGAATAAAAAATACTAGTTATATCACATTTATATACCATATTGTGTATCACTTTTTTAATAGAAGTGAGTTTCCATTGTATTAGTGCTTGCTCTACCTTTATTATAGAGTTGGTACATGATACGTATGCCTAGCATTACAATTATTGCAAAACTAATGTATTTTTTTAGATAGAGCGATCAACTAATCTGGGGGTTGGGGGTGCACGCTAGGGGATTTGAACTGGTGTCATGGGGTTTGCAAACAAACACCTCTACAACTGAGGTAAACACCCATTGGCTACTGCAAAATTAATGTTAAAATTTTTGTATCATAGGTGTAATTGCAAATATCATCATCAGAATCCTTTTATTCTTTAACCGAATTGATTTGATAATAAAAATTTCACATTGATAACTTGGAAATAAACAAATGCGGCCCTATTTTCTTTTAGTCCAGTACAATCTGGCTAGAGCGAAAAAACTTATCTATTTCATATTTTCAAATTTTTTTTTTCTTTATTTCTCTCGTCACATGATGAAACATATGTATGTATGAAACATGATATATGCAGGTTTTACTCCATTAGGAGGCTATGCAGTATATAGATGTCTCTCAATGCCCCAAATCTTATTCCTTTTTTTTATATATACACTCAATAGACACAATTTATTCTGATGCATAAAAAATAAATAATTTTGTTGTCACTTTATTTTCATTCGACAATATTTTTTTTAATTAAAAAATTAAAAAGCACACCAACTCATTACAATATGTGGTGTAATTAACAGCCAACAGCCCCAACACCAATTAATTAGTTGTAAATTCGAAATCAAAGAGGAAAAAGTAAATAATTTAATTTAGGAGATGAGCGAGATGCCACTGCTCAGCAAATCATCGGCTAAAACTTTGTTTGCAGCTTCCGAAGGATGAACACTATCCCAAAACACATACCCTGATGCATTGGCGCACGTGCCAATGGACTCGGCATTGCACAGTATTGATGTTTCTACCAGGCCTGTTCCACAACATGCCTTCCTTGCCTCAAAGAACCCTGTAAATTAATCACACAAATTATTATTAAAGTTGTGTGGGCTCGTCTACCAACATTTACAAAATTAGTTTTCGAAAATAAAGATTAGAAAATGAATTTGTATTTTTAAGATTCAAAGTACATCTGACGATATTGTACGAAAATAACTTGTAACAACGAAAACAATAAAAAAAAAATGCAAGGAGAGTGTAAGAAGGGGTTATAATGTGGGGGTAATTAATAGGCACCAGGTCAATTGGAGAGCTATTATTGAACCCTAAACCCCTCAGCACACCTCCCTTACCATACCATAACCCCTTCATTCAAGAAGCTCCATAAAAAAGGCCCTGACGTACCATTTTCCGCAGGCTTTGTGACAAGGTTGTAGAGAGGTTGGTAGATATCAAAGATGACCAAAGTGAGACCAGAAAGTTGCTTTTGCAAGTTCTGAGATGTGGCATTGAGCTTGTTATTAAATGAGACAGCATCCTTGTTTAACTTAGCCAAGCACTTATTGCTATCCTCCCCAAATATTGTGATGGCTGCTGGCAAGCATCCTAGTGGTGGCAATGTGGTCACTCCAATTTTCCTTGCTCCCAATGCATATAGATTCTGTAACAAAGGCAATTTAATTTAGTATAAATGTCCCCTAAATGTAACCACACTAAAGTGTCACGACCCAGCCGCAGGCCACCTCAGCGCTATATTCTAAAAGGACTAGCCACCATTAAGGCTTCCTGCAATCGCTTATAAAGCCCAGATTGACCCAGCAGTTTATCGATGTGGGATTTAACACGCCAACCTGGAGTGTTACGTACAATGAGAACCAATGTAATCTGGCCTTGGTTTAATTGGTCCCAATATCAAAATTCTGTTTTTTTTTTTTTTTTCTGGACGGTGGCAGTGATATTTCTCTAATTCCCGATGTTAGAAGAAGTGCCAAGTTCAAAATACCACCTACTCGTTGATTCAAAACGAAATATGTAGGAAAAAGAATTGTGATCTACCTGAATAAATTTTACATAGGAATGAATGAGAATGTCAGAGAACTGGTTGGCTGTGTAGACCTTGTAAAGAAGAGGATTAATGTAATAGTTCTGAACAAAGTCACTGCTGCCAGCACTAACAAGGTAGATAGCACCAGATATGATTGATGTAAGATTGGCCTTTCCTGCAATTCCCACCACCTTGTTTTGGTATTCCTTGAAGTTCTCCAGCTGCTGATTTAGTGGAATTGTATGCTGCAAAAACCCAACATTTATACAAGACAATTTATAAACATCATGCAATGTGTTTGTGTGAAAGAGAGATTTTGAACTAGCTAGTTAGCAATATTGAAATATTTTTTTACATATAATTTTGCTGTAGAGTCATAATAGCCAGAACCAGCCGAGGCAAAATTGGCACCAATCAAGAGGTTTTTTCCTACAGCTTCTTTGCTAAGATAAGCTGGTGGGTAGGAAGTAAAGCCAAGGTTTTCAGCTGTAGCCAAAGAAAACAAAGCAAACAAGCAAACCAAACAAAACCCAATTAGAGGACCAAAAGATATTGTCTAAAAAGGAGAGTGAGAAATGCATGGATTTTCTGAGATAAGTAGGTACCAGTGAAGTCTGAAGCAAGCTTTCCATTGCAGAACCTCCCAGTTGGCTTGTGGTTGGCAAAGTCTCTTCCATAAGGATGGAAGTCGGCTTTGATTATGGTTTTGATATTGTTGTTATTACCAGCATCCACAATAGAGTCTCCAAATAGGAACAATGCAGGAACCAAAGGCTGCCCATGAGCCAGAGAGAGTACCATAATCAAAAGAGAAAAGGAAGCTAAGAAAGAGCACAAAGAGCCCATGCTTTTCAGAATCTTTTTGCGGAATTGAGACTCTTTTTTCTTTGGCCTTTTTGATTAGTCAGAAGTGAGACTTTGGTCAAGAAAGAATTTGAAGATGGGTTACTGAGGAAGGGGGATATTTAAAGAATTTGGAGAAGGGGAGTCCAAATTAAATTAGTGGAGGGGGAAGTTGAACCTAAGACGAGTGTGGAATGGAACGCCTTAACTACTTTAGGCTACAGCTCCTTTCACAAATATTTTTTATTATTAGGCCATGTGTAACACAGCAATAGTGACTCAAGAAGAGATAAACCCTTTAAAGAGAAATCTGACAGTGCCTTGTGAGATTTCTTGGGGTACTTGCTAGTTAGGCAGAAATGCTAGACAGTAAGTAACTAGAGAACAAACATGTGGACACCTACCACTAATATTTGATTGGGGAGAACTGAAAAACCAAACTTGCCCTCTTGACATTCATAATAGATCCACAATTTGATAGGGGCAAAAATGTCATTTAACTCCAAAATCAATAGAGGTGCCAAAAAATAAAAGGGAGTGGTTCGTGGAGTGTCCTAGTGAATTGTTCTTTGAGCTGTCATGGCTTCTACTATACCTTTTACCATACCCTTTTTCAAAGTGAGAAAACATCAATGAACATTGGCACTTGAATTTAAGACAAATATATTGCTGCAAGCAGTGCTGACAAGTTTTTTCCCCTTCAATAATTTTGTATAGTGTGCCCTTACCAATTTCAATGGCAGTTCTCCAATCACTGTCGAACCCTTAGAAAAATTTACTGCACACCTGAAACACAGCTATTGAGACTTCCAGTTGCTCATTTATAGGTGGCACCTGCAATAGTTTCAGGTTTTTGTTGGTTTTTTTTTTCTTGTTCCTCAAGATCTTCTGGTATAAGATAGAGTATGACCTTCTGTTTTTTCTTTTAACATTTAACTTCTTCTGATTTGTATGCTAGCTGTTAAGATTATATGATTAGTTTAATCATCACATGGTGCTAGCTACTTTTAAAAAAGAAAAGAGAAAAAAGGCTCAGTTAGGTTTAGCTATACCTGAAAAGAGTTCTCAGCAAGCCATTAGGAGGCCTACTAAATTTCAGCCCATTGATAGGTAATGTCTTCAAAATTTTGCAAACGACAACTGTATTATTATCCTTGACAGCTTCAGATAAGTTGCCACTTTCCAAGAACTATAGTGGACTATTTCCACAATTGCCTTAAGTCGCTTCTCTTCTAATGAAGATGTTTCAATCACAGCCTCATGCAACATCATGTACATTTCTTGCAGATCACATTTTAGAGGAGGCTCCCTGCGAATAAGGTAGCATTTGGAACACTGAGCTACCACGACGGATCCGGTTCGGTCCAGTTTTTCTCTTGAATTGGAATTAAAATCAAAACTTATACAGTTCAATTCAGTTCGGTTAAGTTTTTATAGAAAGTGTATAGAAGAATCGAATCAAATCAGAACTTGCCAAACCAAACCTACGCAGTTCCGATTAGGTTCAGCCCTATTTCTGGTTTGGAAAACCAAAATATAAAGATGTGGAGAAAAGATAAATAGGAAGTATAAAACAAAAATAGGAAGAAGAGAAAAATATGTAGCATAGATAAAATAAGAGAGAAAGATGTAAAAGAGATAGAATAAAAGAGAGAGGTGAAGAGATAGAGAGGAAGAGAAATAGAAAGAAATAGGTGTAAAAGAGAGAGACAAAAGCGCAATAAGAACATGTATGGTTCACACACAAAAAAAAAAAAAAGACTAGAGTAGTTATTTAGTTGAGTATAACTAATACATTTGGGTATTAATTGGCCTAAAATATCTAGATATTACCTAGAGTTACTAATGTTTTATTTGAGCATTAATTAGGCTTATTAATAATTTTGGATATAAATGAATAAGTGAACTGGTTGTTCGGTTATGTTTAAATTGATTTTTTCAAGACAAGACTTGGAATTGAAACTGATCCAAAATGATCCGGTTCGGTTTTTGAGCATAAGTTGACTTTTTTTGGTCAACAAGGTCATTTTTCAATTTTTTTTGACTCAGTTTGACTTAGTTCACAAGTTCATCGATTAAAACGTCCACCCCTAATTTTGCTCCAACCGAATATGATAGAGCTAAGGTACCAAACAATCTCAATATTCGGTGAATTCTTCCGGAATCTAGCTATCAAGCATAAACATGCATGCAAAACAAACCAATTAATTAAGTACTTGAATTAAACACACCACATACTTGCAAGCGACCAGAGGTACCCAAATATTCAATAGAGTCACAAATTAATGTATGAAAAATAAAAAATGAAGTCATAAAACTTATATATCAGGAGGTTACTATAAAGTAATTGTTGGTAAGATACAGTATCGAAAAGTCTTTGAGAGTACTATCCCACGTCAAAAATTAAAGTTTATACCCTACCCCAGCTCTATCTTCTCCGACAACTCCATCAACCCTAAATCCTAAAAAATAATTTTGTAAAATAATTTAACTGAAAATTTGATGAAATGTTGATGATTTAGATGGTAGGGGGAAATTAGAGGAATTTTTTTTTATATCCTTAATTTTCTATTTAAAAAAAAGGATAGGAAGTAAATCAAAAGTTATGTACAAATTCAAGAGGCAAATCACTAGTTAAAAATTAACTAAGACAAGAATCCCTATCGAATATGGAATTCTCGGCCATGGGCCTAATTCATATAATAATTAAATAGACTAGCCCATTGGCCTTGGTTTGACTGAGCCCATAGTCTATAACTAAATAGACCTTTTGGGCCTTCGTTAGCCAAGTGTCATGATTTAGAGCCCGAAATTCATACTATTAGGGCAAAAATTCTATAGTGAGGCCCTTATAAAGCTCTTATATGAGGCCATATTTATTAACTGTTAGATTAAATTGATTAGTCGTTTGATCAAATTGATTAGTTTGCCCAACGGTTAAGAGATATGACCTCACTATAGAATGACTAATCATTAGAGATGCCTTTTTGGTCCTGGGCTGTATATTTGAGAGCCCATAGTGGTTGAGCCCCAAATAGACACTCCCTTGGGCATGGCCTAAGGCAAAATTTTATTTTACTTCTATCTTGAATAAGAAAGACTTCGATATAAGAGCATGTCTAATGTAAGGGCAAGGGGCTAGGTGTTGTTTTAGCCCCTCAAAATGGGTACTATTCACAAAATCTAGCCTCTTAATTTTTTTTGTGGTTCTTGTAGTCGTGAGGGGCTAGGGGCTAAAACTCAAAATTTTTTATTTTAGTTTATTATTATTTTATTTGTGATAAAAATCAAAGCATAAGAAAAGCAACACATAAATTTATTCTGGAAACAATTTTGAGCCATATTTTGAAACAACAATTTTGAGCAAAATGAAAAAAGATAAACAAGTAGAAATGTTTGGAGTAATTGAGAGATATTTTAGGTGAGAACGTGATAAACAAATAGTTAGGTTTTTATAGAGTTGTGAGAAAGAAAAAAAAAAGGCTGAACTAGTTGGGAACTGAATAAAAAAAAATAGCGGGCCAACAACTAGGGGCCGTTGCATTTGAGAGCGCCATATGACAGCTCCTATGGTTGTTGGAGTCCGCTTTTACTGCTCCTTTTTTTCTTTTCAAAAATTGGTAATGGGCCCTTTATCTTGCCAGGGCAAGCAGGAGGGCAAAACCAGCCCGTCATCTTGCATTAGGCCAAATTGGACTAAGCCGAAACATATGCATTAGAAAGTGATTTTTTTTAATTGGAGGTCAGATCTGGACCTAGCCCAGACTTAGATCAGTCCCATTAGACATGCTCTAAGGGTAAATATTGTTGTTAGGCAAGGGAGTCCCATTGCACTAAAATGCAAAAGAGTTTATTATACGTATACACATAGTTACGTACTCCTAATTTAAGGGCCAGTTTGGCATTGCCTGCTGTGAAAATAATCGTTGTTAGATTTGCTGAGAGAAATCAGCTGTGAGGGAAAACAATTTAGCATTTGGTAAACTTTTTGTTAAAAGTGTTGTTGGTACTAATTTTCACATAATCATAAAATAATTCCTACATAATCATCAAATCCAGCGCATCTTCGAAACTGATTAATGCATAATTAGAAAATGAAAGCACCTCATTAGCTGCTTTCCCTTATAGCTCTCACTCAAGGAATTTTTAACGATAAGTGATTTTTTCATAGTTTACCAACCAGACTTACTTCCCAAAATTTTTTACAAATCACTTATCAGCCCAAATAAGCAATAACAAACGGGCACTAAGTGTGTCACTAGTAATTTATTCACATCTACCAACAGCAAGTTGGGATACCAGCCCTAGTCTGTCAAAGTTCATGTTAGCTCCACTGGTTATAGCCACAACATTTTCACCCTTCAGCCCATAATATTTGCAATATGTTTCTGCCCCAGCAATGGCTACAGCTCCCGCTGGTTCAAGTATGCCCCGATTTTCCTCAAACATATCCTGCAACAGAAGAAACACCATTTAAGCTAAACCTAATAAATAAAGAGTTGAATTGGCTATAATATAAAAAAGGTTTGAAACTTGGAAAACCATGAATAAGCTAAGAGAGAATCACTTTAATTGATGCACAAATGGCATCATGATCGACAAGGACAACTCCATCGATGAGTTCTCTGCATAAACGGAAAGTTTCTTCCCCGACTTTTTTTACTGCTATGCCATCTGCAAATCCTCCCGCTCTTTCTAACATAATTCTCTTCCCATGGTGTATGGATAGTGCCATTGCATTTGCATCATATGCCTCTACACCAATAATCTTCACCTGCATGATTGAAAAGACAAAAAAAAAATCAGTAAGTGTTGTATATCAACAAAGATTGATGATGAGTGCTTTTCACATAAAACTAGGCATCAATGCACACATATAAAAAAAATTAAAATGTTTAGAATGAAAAATGAATAAACAAAAAGACTAGAAAACCACTCAAACCTTGGGGTGAACTCTCTTCACATAGGCAGCAATACCAGCTATGAGTCCCCCACCACCAACAGGCACAAAGATTGCATGCAATGGGCCTTGAATTTGACGCATGATCTCCATTCCTATGGTTCCTTGGCCTGCTATGACCTCCGGGTGATCAAAAGGATGCACAAATATTAAGCCTTCGTCTTTGGCCCTTTGTTGTGCATATGCTTCGGCTTCGTCATACGACTCACCTATAAGCACAACTGTTGCCCCTAGCTTCTCCACTGTTTTCCACTGGTAAAAAAACAGAGTAGAACCTATAATTATATCATATAGAAACTGTCAACATATATTTGAAACTTGTAAGATTTTACGATGTCACACTTTGAGTTTAGGAGTTGTAAGAGGCATGACTATCACAGCACCGCAACCAAGTTTTTGTGCTGATAGTGCAATTCCCTGAGCATGATTCCCTGCTGATGAACAAATGACACCCCTGGCTAATTGTTGTCTTGAAAGCTTAGCCATCATATTGTAAGCTCCTCGAATTTTAAAGGAGAAGACCTGCACGAAGTGTGATTATTTAGTCCCTCAATTACATGCTTTTAAGTTGAAAAAATTTAGAGCAAAAGGAAAAATAATAACAAGCCGCTATTTTAATGGGGAGAGGGGGGATTCAAACTTAGGTATTTTAAAACCCAGCAGCTTGTATGCACTGTGCATGACGACGGGGTAACAAACAAAAACTTAAGACTCTATATAGTCACTGTCGTTTTCTGTATAAATTAAATACCGACAGATTTATTGGTTAACTTGTCGGTAGAGATAAATTAACACCTGCCTAACATTTATATTTTTGGTTTTTTTTAAAACGACTCCGAACTTTCATATGAAAATTGTCGGCAATAAATAATCTACTCCATCATGTAATTAATTAGGGTTATGTGTGGCTTGATACGAGTCTATGCATATCACATTATGTATCACTTTTTTAATAGAGGTAGTTATGTAAGGGTTTAGGGTTGTAATAATGTTGTATATAAATATGGTAACTTTCTTTTCACCAGTCCACAATATCACACACAGCCCATCTAGAAAGTAAAAAATAATGCTAAAAAAGTAACTTTTGTAATCCCCACTAGACTCAATCAACAAACTAACTACAACTTTTTTAAAATATTTAACACACTCCAATATTTATTGCTTCTATATATTGTTTTAATACTCTTTTATTAATGAATATACATTAACATTATATAAATTACAGTATTTGTTGACTCACAATATACTCACTTAAATCACTCAAACTCACTATGCAATAGATTTCTTTCAATTCCTTTTTTTAATATAAATTTCTTTCAATTATTTTGTGTTAAAATAATATGTAAAATTTTATAAAGTTTCACTAACAATTTCCATATTTTTCTCACAATTTTCAATTTTTTTTATATCAAATTTGTACTGATATCAATAATTTGTCGGTATTTTCTAGTTTTTTGGACCACCAATCTGAAACCATCGAAATTTAGTAGGTTTGTACGTAAGGTAAATTTAGTCAACCCAATTTTTAAATCTTGGGTTCGTTTCAACTGGTATTTTTTACAAAATAATCTTATATATCATATGTAAGATACGTACACTCTAGTGTTATGTATATGAGCGATGTATGCACCAAAATTAATAGCAGTGATATTCTTTTAAGATCAAAATCCAGAACTCTAACTAGTACTATTAGTGTTTGTTCGATGCTAAAGTCACAAAATTTGATCACCAAATAAACATGTTTGTAAAGTGTGTCCATATGCATGTCATTGTCATCCCTTAGGCAACATTTATTTTCTACTTCATGCTTAGAAAATGTCATGTGTTCCAAATGAAGCCAAAAACAAAAGAGAGGAAAAAGAATCTTACTGGTTGTAGATCCTCTCTCTTGAGCCAAAGATTAGCATGGAGCTTCTCAGAGAGCTTTGGAGCATAGTCCAATGGCGACTCAATGGAAACATCATAAACATTAGACGTCAAAATCTTTGTCAAGTAACTCATGGCATCATAAATGTTATTGTTTCCTTCTCTTCCCTTATCTAAGCCAGACTTATCAGGTACCGCACCAAGAAAGCCGCTCTCGTACTTCAACGACTCCGCGGAGACTTTCTTCAACGGCCGAGTTTGGTGGAAGGGTTTGTGCGGTGCCTTTTCGAAAGGGTTGAGTGGTGTTGAAGGTTTGAGGGAAATCACTTCTGCTGGGTTTGTTAACACAGCAGTGATGGTGCATGGTTGGTGTCTAAGGTTCTTCTTTTGATAATTGTGCCGTGTTGTGAGAAGCAGAGATGAGGGTGAAGGAGCCAGGCAGAGCGTCTCCATAATTTAGAGAGAAAGAAAGAGTCACAAGAAGAGACAACTCTGCGAGTTTGAGTGTTAGGAATTGGGTCTATATATAGAGTTAATGACTAATAAAGTTAAGTTTAGAGCCACTGCCCAACAGAGGGAGGTAATACTTTCGGTTCACGAACAAACATATTTGATTCACATCAAAAGAAAAGCTTTACAGATTATATAGGTCGGTTGCTAGAGTCCAAACTACATTATGTCGTTGGTCAAAGGAAAATATATAAACATGTAAAACGAAATGAATGAAATTCATACGCTAGCTTTCTCAGTTAGACATTGCCAAATATATTGAAGCAGAGAAAATGAAAGTACGTGATTATTGTCGAGCGGGCTTACCTTACCACGTGCTGGTGGCCCTCCCCCCTTCTCCCTGTTTGGCTCCCAGTATCCAAATTCCGGAATTTCTTTCTTCCAACAAAATAAGTTTGTGATTATTGGAATCCAGGATATTTAGTCAAACAAAGTGTGTGCATAGGAGAGATAATAAGGACAGACGGTAGTAGATGGGCGTAGAGAAAATATTATGTACAGTGATGGAGTTAGGATTTTTAAATTGGGGAGCCAATATTAAAATTTAATTGCAAATGGTGTTATTGTCGTAAATGCTACAAAGGCTGAGATAATAGAAGAGGAGTTGGAGCGTCGCGTACGCAAAGGCAAAATTGGAAAGCTGTAAGTTTGGGCTCTAGCTCTGATTTGGGCCCACGACTTGCAGTTTCGAAGAAAATACTGTCACGAGAAAAATCATCGCTTTGTTATTATGTATGGCTTTTTTCGAGCATTTAAGATCGTTTAGCAGCTCAAAACTGCGTTTCAATATTTCGCTAGTTTTTGGAAACTTTTGTTAAGTGCCCTTTTTAATTATTTTGGATTTCCCATGGTTTGTAGGAGTATTTAAACCAATTTTAGCAAGTGGCTAGGGCATTATGTTATCATACTGAATTTAATAAACCTAAGGTTCTTATAACTGGTGGATTACAGGTGTTGGTTCTCTTTGGTTAATTGTTTGATTGCCGTTCATATTGTCACGTTGCGTCATTTAGCCTCATAAATAGGTCAAAAGATCATATAATTTATGAGCGTGTCATTATTAGTTCTACAAAGATATTAATAGAATGAATGATTTTGTAATAACTTGCACCTTAAAAAATCTGACTTTCAACCGATTGAGTTCTGAGTATGGAACTGGTTTTTGGAACAATTATAGAATATTACAGGAGTACAGCCACATGATTAAAAAATCTAAATTTTGATAATTTAATCAAGTAATTGCAATTTGCAATTTTTTTTATAATAAAAAAAATGGTGATTACATTTTATATATATGCATGTATGAAGATTGAGAAAGAAAATAAAGAAAATGAAGAATAAACAAAGAAACACGTTATGGGTATTACATAAGTTAACACAATCCGTTAATAAACGGATTATATAAGTATTTTAGCGGATTAGTGAGTTGACCTGAAAATGACCCAAAAATTTAATCATATGGATTGACTCACTAATTTACCATGCAGATTTCGAATCATATATCAGGTTGTATTGGAAATTACCGCTTCATATTTCCAATTCCCAAACAAACATATTCGATTCACATCAACTTAAACAACCATTATTCTGTTCTTACGTTCTTGCATGATTGCATATTCTTCTTCTTACTTATGCGCTTTTTGATTTTTCATGTTATTAATTAAAAGCCTATGTATATAACCGATTTGACCCCCCCAAAAAAGTATATACATGCACGTTGCTTGACCTCAATTTCACATGTAAGTTGGGCAAGTCATTGGTCTTCAAGGAAATAATAAAATAAGTGTACCCGACGTAAATTATTCTATACACAATCATGCATGATTTTTTTATTTTTTTTATTTTTATAGTTAAGATCATGCATATCACATAAATAAAACAAGGCTTAAATGCAATTTTGCCATGAATTATATCATAATTGTCAATTTGCACATTCGAATTATTTTTTCTGGTCAATTAAGAATACGAATTTGTTAAAATAGTCAATTAGGTCCCTACCATCAAATTTTGACTGATTTCATCCTTTTCTCCGTTACTCTTCCCACGTGATGCGCACACGACCAGTTTAAAAAAGGCAAAATCGCCACTTCACCTTTCACTTCGACTAAATCCCCCCAATTAGCTCTAAAGCCCCAATTTTGTAACCCAGACCAGCGGTGGTGCTCAGATGAGGCGCGAGACATCAATCTCAAGTGAACATGGAGGAGCCATGTTAGGGAGATACTGTAAATGTCAAAAAGATGCGTTAATAATGACATTGTGGACATATTTAAATCCTGGAAGACTGTTCTATGTTTGTGGCACACAAGGGGTGAGTTTTATGATGCTTTTGGTTATTTGAATTTTTTTCTTTTCTTTTATCCAATTCCATGACTGATGCATAGAGGTTGAAAGTATGATTTGTGAGAGTTGGTGGACCCAGAAATGTGCGATCGTTCCAAACATATCATACCGGGGTTGTTGAGGTGTATTAGAACCATGGAGGAGGAACTTCAGTTGCAGTGAGCTAAAGTAAAGAAGATTAGGTTTTAGTTTGGCAGCTGCTTGATTGTGATGATATAATTTTGGGCGTTTCTGTGTTATCGACACTAAATTGTAGGGATGGGAAACAACTGAAATTGGAATTAATAAGGGTTTAAGGGCATGTATTTTGTGGTTTTGGGTATGTATATGTGTTAGTGGTGTTGTTGGGTTTTTGTATCTATTTTTTGACGCCATTTCCTGTATATAAAAAAAAATTGGCTAGCTCTGAATGAAGTGCTGCAATTTGAAACAATTTGATGTACTCATAGTAGTTGGGCATAAATAAATCTGACCATTTGGATATCACTTCGAAAAGGACTGAATTTGCATGTAACACTTTGAAGTACAAAAGTGCATACCATATCATGGGTGCTTAACCATTGCATAATTGCATGACCCACTCTCATTCAAGGGTTCTTCCATTATCTTTACAATCCTTGGTCCAACCTTCTGAGTCCACTGCATTTCTCTTTGCCTTGCAATTCTCAACATTAAATAACTTCTTAATCTCTTTAGCATTGTCAATATTGGTTTGTCCATAACTTCTAAAATAGCGTAATTGAAACACTAACATAAATTATTGAGCAACATATCACACTTTGGCCCAGTTTTGAAATGTGATCTGCTCCAATGGCTTGCAGGCCTATCTTCCAGCCATTTGTAAGCTTCTCCAGACAAATCCTTCATCTTCTCCATCTCTGGTTCCCACCACGGAACTTTAGTGGCTCTAGCTACAACTCATAGTCTCTGTTTCAAAGCCAAACTATCATGACCAGATGCCCTGAAGTTTGCATGGAGATGTCTGACACAATGTATGCTCAGTAGCTGGCACTACAAAAGCTTCACCGAACCGGTAATCATTGACAATCTCTTCATCACCCTCATAACCATATACATTTCCATCATCATCTATCTCTAAATTCACATCCACATTTACAAAACCCTCACCACCCACATCAACATGTTCAACAGCATGTTGTTTACCTTTGTTGCCTTGTGCCGCACCACTTGGAACAGAGGCTTAGCTATCTAATGTATGCCCTTGTTGTGAGATGTTAGTATTGTATATCACAACTAGTTGTCTTAAGGAATGGTGATTCACAAACTCAAGATAATCTTTGTCTGTGATAATTTGAACCCAGCCCGCTTTTTTTTTCTCTTGTAAAAAAACCTACTTGTCTGTTCTATGTACCCACGTTTCACTGCCAACCCATACAAATCCAACATGGACACATAATCTTAGCAATGGTTGTCACTCCAGTGCACAATACCACCCAAATAGAACCCATCCGCAACATACCCTCCATGGTGAATTTCCAGGGTAAAATTGTTCGGATCGGCTGCATAGTTCAAAATGCAGAACAATTAATATTTATCTACCATTCAACACTTATACCAACTCACTGAAGTAAAAAAAGAGCTGCAAAATTAAAACTCATCACAGAGAATGAATCTTTCACCACTCAATCGACAGAAAAAGGAGGGACGACGCATGAATAAAACGTATTATACAACTCCCATTGAAGGGGAGTCACAACAAGACATAAAAGGGGATAACATGTAACAAATCTCTTTCCAAACCAAAACCTATATAAAAGGGACCGCTGAAGAAAAAAAAACTCTCTTTTTATTGATTCATACAAACATGATGGTATAATATTCATCAAAACTCATGAGGTGGGGAGAAGTTAGGAAATTAGACATTTATAGTTCTTCGGATGCTCTCCACCATCTCATAGGACAATAGACATCTCCTCGAACAATCACTCTAAAAGTTGATAAGAATATTTCTGTATTATCCCCCAAATTTGAAATGAATCTTCACTCTGCCCAATTAGTTCAGGAATTCAATCGAAACCTCTCAAACCTAAAGTCGCATTTACCTGCTCTTGAAACCCTAAAACACGATTTTGCCCAAATGACGCGAATTCTCAGCGATTTTGTGTAATTTAGTTGAAGTAAAGGGTGAAGTGGTGATTTTGCCCTTCTTAAAGGGGTCGCATGAGCATTATATGGGAGCAATAATGAAGAAATTGAAGAAATCAATCCAAATATGACGTAGGGACCTAATTAACTATTTTTAATAAATTCGTATCCTTAATTTACCAAAAAAATAATTAAGGGTGCGAATTTACAATTATGGTATAGTTGAGGGGACAAAACCGCTATTTTCCCATAAAATAATGAAAAATATCCCAACTAGCATGTCCAAAAACGCCGGACTTGGGCATAAGGGGTGTCAATTTCCACTTGACCCGTTACACGACTTGTAAACCCGCACGGGAAAATACTACCCGAACACGGCACGATTATAAACGGGTAATTTTGGGTCAAACCGCCACTTAACTCATTTATAAACGGGTGAGTTTCTGGTTAACCGCCAACCCGTTTAATTACCTGTGCTGAACCCGTTTATTAAACGAAGTCGTGTCATGGGTCGTGTCACCCCGTTTAATACCTGCCAACCCGCGAAAAAATTAAAGAAATTAAACCTTCAGGACACCCAATGGGTTTCGAACCCCAGCCAATTCCACCCTCTCCTTGCTCCTTATCCATCTGGGTGTTGATAACTTTGTGATTATATGTTACAACATTTGATATTTATAATGTCTTTACAAAATGAATGAGCACTTAATTATTATATTTTTTTCCCTAAATTATATTTGTTAGTAATTATTCCTTATTATTTGAGTTAATTATGTATCTAGGGTTTAGGGTTTAACGTTTTAATCCCTAATCCCTAAACTCTAAACCCTAAACCCTAAACCCTAAACCCTAAACCCTAATCCCTAAACTCTAAACTCTAATCCCTAAACTCTAATCCCTAAACCCTAAACTCTAAACACTAAACTATAATCCCTAAACCTAAACCCTAAACCCTAAACTCTAAACCCTAATCCCTAAACTCTAATCCCTAAACCCTAACCCTAAACCCTAAACCCTAAACCCTAAACTCTAAACCCTAACCCTAAACTCTAAACCCTAAACTCTAAACCATAATCCCTAAACTCTAATCCCTAAACCCTAAACCCTAAACTCTAATCCCAAAAGAAATTTCGTATAACTTATAAAATTTGTATCATGTCACTTTTTTAGCGGATGTGCAATATTGATTAAGTATGAAAAATGGTTTTTCGAATAATCATTTTCTCAAGATAATTTTTGGCGGTTTTTATTCCTTAGACATCAAATAAGAAAAACTTGATTTTATGGGATTTTAGTATGAAATATATATTGACTTAATGAGCCATCATTTTTAGCCTAAATCGTATTTTGCACTAAAACTGATTTTTCATATTTTGATTTGGTGGGAATTTGATTTTCTAGTATTTTTATTTGAATCCAAATGGGGGGTACTTCCTTATTTACATTGTAAACTTAAGTAAATGGAGTAATATAAAAATAAATTAAAGTAAAAGGACAAAGACATTTACCTTACAAGTACAACCCAATAACCCATTTAACCCTAGGTCAACCCACATATATAAGCTAAAACTTCTCTCTATCACTTTGATTAAACCCATTTGCCGTCATCTCCTTCTTTTCTCTCTCCCTCTGCCCGCATCCCTCACCACCATCGCGCCCGGACTTCACTCATCTCGTCCGAGCTTCATCAATACTCCTCCAAGTAGGTAAGAACCCAACTCCGGTGAGAAGGTAGAATATTCTGGGCCATCACTTAGTTACTAGAAAGCTCTGCGCAGAACCTTCCCAGATTTCAGTTGAATCAGGGTTCAGCTTGAGCCTTAATTATCTGATTAATTATCTCTTAGGCAGTAAACTTGGTGTAATTTCTGAAGTGTAAAATTTACTAAAAGTTTTTCTTGCACTCAATATATCTGATTAATTATTAGGATGTATGTGATGATACATCTTCAACGACAAAATTGTATATCACAATACAAAAGATGGAAACATGATTTTATACATAAACTATATTTTTTTTTGTTTTGATTAACATAAACTTATTATGTTTTATACAGATGAATATTTTTGAAGATGGGAGTGACAGTGTTAACGATGGAGCAACTACAAGTGATGTGCAAGAATCAGATCCAGCTAACAATAACAGTGCCAACGAAATAAATGAGTTTGGTAAGAGGCGTAAACTCACATCACATGTATGGACTAAGTTTGAAATTCTTCCTATTCGATCCAAATAATAAGGTTTATGCAAAGTGCATGAAATGTGGTCATAAATACCTCTGGATAGTAAATATGGTACTGGAAATTTGAAGCGTCATCTTAATTCTTGTTTGAAATCTGATACTCACGATTTGGGCCAGTTATTAATATCTAAATTGAAGGGGCTATCATGACAAGGTCTGCCAAGTTTGATCCTAATAAATTTCGTGAATTACTAGTTATGGCAATTATCA
This sequence comes from Prunus fruticosa, assembly GCA_018703695.1. Classification (NCBI taxonomy): domain Eukaryota; kingdom Viridiplantae; phylum Streptophyta; class Magnoliopsida; order Rosales; family Rosaceae; genus Prunus; species Prunus fruticosa. Next base: position 12,630,427 of record CM031922.1, read on the forward strand.
TGCATGATCTGCCCTTTCAATTTGTTGAGTATGTTGGAATTAGGGAAGTGTTCAATTACATTTGTGCTGATATTAAATTGATATCTAAAATACTGGAAGGGCTGATGTGTTGAGTATGTACAATAGAGAAAAGGGTAAGCTTAAGGAACTTTTGGGCTCAATCCCTGGAAGAGTTTGTTTGACATCTGATTTGTGGACTTCTATAACCACAGATGGTTATCTTTCTCTACTGCTCATTTTGTTGATGCTAATTAGAAATTCAAAAAAGAATTTTGAATTTCAGTTTTATGCCTCCTCCTCATAGTGGTGTTGCATTGTGTGAGAAAATCTATACGTTGTTGACTTATTGGGGGGTGGAAAAGAAACTTTTTTCTATGACTTTGGACAATGCATCTTCAAATGATAGTTTTGTTATGTTGTTAAAGGGGCAGCTTAACTTGAAGAATGCACTATTAATGAATGGTATATTTTTTCATGTTCAATGTTGTGCTCACATCCTAAATTTGATAGTGCAAGATGGCTTGAAACACATTCATGATTCTGTGGGGAAAATTAGGGAAAGTATCAGTATGTTAGAGGTTCACAAGGGAGGAAAACGAAACCTTAGATTGTGCTGCCCAAGTTTCTTTAGATTGTAAAAAAGGCTTGCGTCAAGATGTACCCACTAGATGGAACTCCACATTTCTTATGATTGATAGTGCACTTTACTATCAACGGGCATTTCTGCATTTGCAATTAAGTGATTCTAATTACAAGCGTTCTCTCTCTGATGAGTGGCAAAAATTAGAAAAACTTAACAAGTTTCTTAAGGTGTTTTATGATGTGACTTGCTTGTTTTCTGGGACTAAATACACTACTGCAAATCGCGTATTTTCCTCAAGTGTTTGTGGTGGAAGATACTTTGAGAAAGGCTAAGATTGATTCAGATAATTTCATGAGATCTATGGCAACTCAAATGATGGAAAAGTTTGATAAGTATTGGAAAGAGTATAGTTTGATCCTTGCAATTGCTGTAATATTGGATCCTAGATATAAATGCAATTTGTGGAATTTTGTTATAAAGGTTGTATGGTTCAAATTCCCAAGAAATGGCCAAAGTTCGTGATATGTTGTATACACTCTTTGATTTATACATGCAAACACATTCTACGTCTGAATCAATTGCTGGTACATCAAATATGGCGTTCCTTCTCATGTTGATGACATGATTTCTAAGGAATGCATGGATGTTATGAAGGTAAAAAAGCTATTTATTTTGTTCATAATACATAAAATTTCAGTTTACATTTCACTATGGACTGATATTGATAATGTTGCCATATTGTTAGGAATTTGATACATTTGAAAGTGAGGAGTTTACCATTTCTTCCCCAAAAGTCAGGTCTGCAATTGTATTTGGATGAGCCTAAAGTAGACAGGAAGATAAATTTGAATGTTCTAGATTTTTGGAAAGCAAACCAATTCCAATATCCTGAACTATTATTTGGCTCGTAATATACTATCTATTCCAATATCTAAGTCGCATCCGAGGCATCATTTAGTGTTGGTGGTAGAGTGCTGATCAGGATCGTAGTGCTCTCAAACCTGAAAATGTTGAGGCATGAATTTACACGAGATTGGTTACTTGGTGACCAAGGTATATTTCCCATAATCTTATTCATTGTATTTGTTTCTTTTTATCATCATTAAGTCTTATGGTTTGAATTGCAGAAAATTCCACTTTAGAACCCAACTGGAAGAATGACTGAGGATATGAGTCGGTTGGAATAAATCCCTCACACCTGGCAATGCTCTAGTACCATCATTAACAATGGTGGCTGAATATTTGAGTTGGGAATGTGATGTTGTATTTTATGTTGTAATTTAATCAAAGTTTTTTTTGTTTATGTTTGATTTGGATTTTAGAGGGATTTTGAAGTTTTTAATTTTATTGTCATTTTGGAATGTTTGATTTGGCAGAAATTTGAGATGATTGTTAGAATTAAATTTAAGCAAATAGGTTATTAAAAGGCATTAAAGAAGGTAGGTTACCCTGTTAATGACATAACCCAAGCAAGTTGGTAAACAGGTTATTAAAAAGGTAGGTTACCTGTTATGACTTAACCCCAACCTGTTCAGAAACAGGTCATAAACAGGTCGTGTCGTGTCAACCCGTTTATAAACAGGTTGGTCCTGGGTTTGTTTCCTTACACGATTAATAAATGGGTCGTGTTTGGGTTGGGTTTTCTGACACGTTTAAAAGTTCTGACACGATACGAACCCGACACGACACGAACCCATCGACAGCCCTAGGCATAAGACGACTCCTAAAAGCCTTTAATTAAAAATATTCCCAACTAGCATGCAAAAAGGACTAAAAAAACTGTACATCACTTTAGTTTTCCAAAATCTATGTTCTAAAATGACCATTGCACATCAGTCAATCCAAGGTGGTGAGAGGTACATGAACATTGAAGCTATCCATGCCATTAATGTTTTGTTTGTGGTGTGAGGGTCTGCAACTCAGCATATTAAAATGCAATGAATTTGCATTACTGATTTAAGAATTAATCTTTTGGGACTCCAGGTTTGGAAATAGGATCTAATTCCCCTCCTCTACTACTTTTGGTATCACTTCAACTTTTCTTACTTTTAAATTCTCTTCTTTTTAATGTTATCTTTAATTATCATTTTCTTTTCTTTTTAAGATTCATAACTTTTTGTGTTGTTTAATTCACTTTCTCGATATCCAACCAAGAGTTTGAATCCCCCTTCTGGAATTTAGGATTAGTTTAGAATAGAATATCGTTTGTATCAAAAAAATTCACTTCCCCATCTCTCTTCTTGGTCCTTCACTCCCATAATTATATCATTTTCATAATTATCCAAACTTAGGAATTTGATTTTATAAACTGAAAGGCCATTTGCGCCAAGAAAAGAGTGGTTGTTTCTCCTCCTCTCCATCTTTCCGCCTTTTTTCTTAATTCCATTTGGGTCAGCTTTACTCTCTTAACATCTTCAGCTGATTTCAGAAAACAAAAATGTCATTTTCATGTGAACATACTGAGAGAGAAAATAGATTGTGATTGGAAAGTGGATAAACAAAGTTGAAGACATTGCACCAGAGAAGAGAAAGTGACAAACGTACGTGACAACAAAAGAAAAAAAAAGAAAAAAGAAAAAAAAGAGGGAGAGAGAGAGATAAGAAAGATGGCTTGAAATTTTTTTGGGAAAACTTTGGTTGGGGTGAGATGATATCCGAAAAATGGGGAGGAGAGAACTAAAAAAAAACGATTGGAATTTTTTTGGCTTCAAAATGGAGACAATCTGAAATATGGAAGATGAAAACAACGAGAGAGACTGTATAGGAGGTGATGAACCAAAAGAAAAAAAAACATATGATTATAGAAAGTGATAACGATGAGGTACAAAGGGTAAGTTTTTTTCCTTATTTTTTAATACAAGCGACATAGGAGAAGAGGGAATTGAAACTAGGATCTCCCTGGACAGGATTAGCCTCTACATTTAGCTCATTGCGAGTTTTTATTTATTTATTTTGATACAAGTGATAATCTTCTTTTTTGGGGTATGAATACAAATGATAGTCTAAACTACTCTTAAAATAATCTACATAGAGGTAAGGGATTCCAAACTTGGGTGTCAGGAGGCAGCCTCATTGCTCAAGCCAACTATGTAGTTTCCACGTTAAAAATTGTAATCAAATACCCTCAAAATTATAGGCTTATTTAGAGTCAGCCCCATTTAATAAACTGGACAAGCGAGTCCGCCCATTATAAACGCCATTAAGTCCAACTGAGCACACAACCCTAGCCCATATAGGATTGAGGAGGCCATTAAAAGGGCCGATATGGGTCCACACCAAGCTCAACTTATGTATTACATTTTTTTGTTCATGACTTTTCTTTAAGAGCATTTAAATATAAAAGGCTAGACTATTGTTTGAGTTTCAAAAATTAAGACTTGCAAAATAAAATCATTATTTTCTTTATATAAAAAATTATACTATTAGAGAAATATATCAATATAATAATATTATGCACTACTTTTCTCTAAAACAAATATATTTAATATCTGGCACAACCTACGACAAACCCAGGCTAATTACCACGTCTCAACCCACCTAAAGATACAAGTCGTGTTTAGTGTCATGCCATATCTATCGGTTGGCCTACTCGTTGACACCTATGCTCAAAATAGGAATGGGATCAACTAGAAGAAGTAGTTGATCCATTTTTAATTCCTTAATTACCCCATCTAGTTCCCCAATTCATGACTTCCCCCACTCCTATTAAAGGTGTATTCAATTTAGATTTTAAAAGAGTTATAAAGTTGATGGAGTTTAATTGAATTTCTAATCGAGTTTGACTGAATTCTACAAACTCCACATAGTTTTTTACTCAATTCTGTGTATAGATTTTAATTGAGTTTGTTAGAGTTTTATTATTGATTTTAATGGAGTTTATAGCACTCAAAAAACAAAGGATGTATGGGGTGATGACGGTGGTGGTGATGGTGGTTTGTGGGTGATGGTGGGGTAGGTCGTGGTGGGAGGAGGTAGGGGTGGTAGTGGCGGTGGAGGTGGAGTGAGATGGTGGTGGCGATGACAATGGTGGCTGTGATGGTGATGATGCTAGGAGTGCGGTTGTGGTGATAGTGGGGGTGGTCCTGGTGGTGGCGGTGGGGGTAAGGGTGGTGGTGGATGTGCTAGCGGTGGCAGTGATGGTGATGGTGATGGTGATGGTGCTGGCAGTGGTGGTGGTGACGATGGCTCGAAATGTAGGGGCGTGGTGGGTGGTGATAGATGGCAGAGGTGCTGGTGCTAATTCCTGGGGGTGGCTGCGATGGTTGTGGTAGTAGCAGCGATGACGATGATTGTGGTGGTGGTGGTGATGGTAGAAGCGAGCAGTGGTGATAGCCATGATAAGATGGTGATAGTAGAAGTGGTAAAATCATATCTTGAGAATAAAATAATATATCTATCAAAATCTCTGGGGAAAAAAAAGATTTGTTATGACCTAAAATTAGCTATAATCAAACAAAATCCACCACCTTTTGTATTTCCTTTAAAATCAATGAGTTTTTGAATACTCCCAAACTTTTGATGAAATCTTTTAAAATCGTGATTGAATACATCTAAATTTGAATGGAGTTTGAAAAGTTTGAATTGAATACACCTAAAATTGAAAACTTCTATAAATTGTGATTGAATACACTTGAACTTTTAAACTTCTTTAAAATCTTTTAAATTCTAAATTGAATACATCCCGCTTAAATCTGAATTGAATACATCCAGCTTAAGTAAACATGTCATTAGTATTTTGTGAATCCTAATAAGGGTTTTCTACACACACACAAATTACAAGATGTACTACATTTGAATATAAAGAAAGAAAAATTGTTTACAACGAGATAGGCTCTTGTTATCGCTCTTTTTTATTTATTGCGTAGCTCTTATTGTCATATGATTACAGGATGAGAGGAAAACGCCAATTTGAATATTGGGTATCCCAAGCAGTATCAAAATACTTCAATTTTAGCTCCTACTTCCACACTGCATTCCCATTTACCTTACCCCATCTTACCAAGAGTTTTTTTTTTTCTTTTCCCCAAAGCCAAGCCTTACTCTAAAGTGCTAAGTCTTGACAGTTATGGCGGTTAAAATAGTTGTCCATAACATAGCTGCTCTCTGTTTCTAGTACTTGTCTTCATATGCCTTGTGTGCCTCTCATTGCCTAATTGTAAAGGTGATCATTTTTTTACTTACAGGTTACAGCTGAAGATTTTATTCTCTCAGACATCCTCATAATATCTGAGTAAATCCTATCACCTCCAATATGTGCACCAGTTGCTCCGGCAGAAATCCGTAGAACATCTTCAATTAGTGCAACGTTTCCCATGATGTCAACATGTGCACCACTTTATACCCCTTCCCTCAAGCAGACTAGCCGGTGGCTTGTGCCGGTACTCCCTTATGTAGGTAGCAATACCAGATGGGTTGAACCTGGTTCTTCCTCTCCACCCTTTGGCAACATGAGTCCAGCACTCAATACAGGCACACTGTCATTGCCATCCACAAAATATACCCCATTTTCCCAGACAGCTGCCTTCCTGTCCATCTGCTGAGCCATCAATCCGAAATGGAATGCTCTTGCACTTGTCAGAAGGAGACATCTTGTATACATATGATCTTTCGGTGGGATTCCAACACCATATAAGGAGTATATTTCCATATCTGGAGCAACTGGTAGCCTAAAGTGGGTATTCAAATTAATCATTAATGCCATTAAGTTCAATGGAACCGAAAAACAAGCAAATGAAAGGTGCAGAAGGAAAATGGTTGAGAAAACATTGCTTGGCAGCATACATTCCATAATGGAAGCAGTTGCTTTAGTACTTGTGATTCACTTGATTCAAAATGTTGGTAACAAATTGGAGACTGGACCATAAAGAATCATTTGGAAGCAAAATGTGGTGTTTGCAAGAGAAAAAGAAGGGGGAATGAAAAGAAGTTCTTGACACCAAGGAATGAGCATTAGTTGTAGAAATGTAAGTGTAAACTTCTAAATTGTGTGTTTTAGTTTCTGATAGCTATGCATAGTTTTTGAAAAAATAAATTAGAAATAACTAATTAAATTATTCTCTCAGATAGGTTATCTATGCTATACAAAGAAGAGTACGCATTGCTCAGAAAAGTGAAATTCTATCAGAATAGTGCTGAACGATATGTATGCTTACTTGGTCTCAAGTGGATTGGACCAATACTTGTAATGGGCATATTTGGGATTATCAAGATTATCAGCTATCCCATGAGAGAAGTGAGCCTCAGCCCGTTGCATCATTTTCGGAGCCACAAACGCAGTAGATCAAAAAAGTTTGAGCTGTGTAAGCCTTATTTTCTGTAATTTTTTCTGATGCTTTCCCTGCTTAGCTCATCATATTCAGTCCACACCTCTCCACATGAAACTGTGAACTTTGTGGCAGAATCTTTGTGCGGAAGATCCTGTTAAGCAAATTATTAATATCACCCCATTAAGGAAGACCACCATACTAATATACAGACTGAAATGATAGGTTCTCAACAACAAAAATATTGAAATATCCATCAGAAACAATGGTATTAAGTTGGGCATATGTTAGCATTCGCCATATATGAAAGTGGAATGCCCGTCAATGACTTTTCAAGTTTTAAAGAATACGAAAAATTCATGCATTTGCTGTTTATCTTGTTTCTAGTTCAAGGAGTACTTCGTCCTGGCATGTGTCTATATGTTTAGTCCAAGGGGTACTTCATGCAGAAACTGTTTTTGTTTTTGTTTTTGTTTTGTGTTTTTGTTTTGTTTTTTTTCAATAATTTGGTCTGCTCTGTTAATAGAAAGCATGCTGAAAAATGGTTCTTCAAAGTAAATGCATCAAGAATGTTTTTCAAGTGTGAAGTTTGGTAATCAAATGTTCTACCCTTTTCTCCCAGCAAAAAGTTACCTAATAGTAACTAATAAAATATCTACCTCAGATTACAGAAAATAAATTAGGACTTTTAAGAGAACATGCAATGGAGGATCTACAAGTATCCACTAACTAGAGTATGATTTGTGTAAGAGGATGTTTCTAGATTCAACCTCAAGGTTGGATGGCATCAAATTAATTCTATAACAAAGTTCTATACGTTTCTCCTTTTGTAGAGAGTTGTGTATTATCAGTTGGAAGAAAGGAGATGAATAAATAAAAAAATATAATTGATCTTAGTGCCACAAACAGTCATTTGAATCATTTGTGAAGAATGGCAGATAGGTTCAATTCACATGAGACTGCCAAACTTCCAATTAAAAAAAGATTTAGAAAGACAATAGTCACATCATTAGAAGATATCTTCATGTCAATTCATTGGAGAAAAAATATGAAAAATATTAAAAGGACCACTGGCATCAAATTTTTGTAGTTGCATTACCTTGGCTGTTTAAGTATCTTAGCTGCACTCTGTGTGAATAATTGGTTATGATTTCAACAGAACAACAGAGAATTAAAGAAGACTACCTTGAAATCATGCCTAGGAAGCTGTAGAGAAGATATTTGTGATGTTTCCTTGCCAAAAGAGATTATTCTTCCATACTTCACAGGTTCTTTCACTAGGAAAACTCTATTTTCCCTGTTGTTGAGATTAGTGTCACCTGACGTCTGCGATATCCCTTCTTTACCAGGTCACAGCTATGCCCATCTTCAGGAGACCAGTCCAAATTGCCCCAGATGGCATCTCCACCTTTTGGCAATAAGGAAACTATGAAAACCCAGGTTTGAGATCCCCGCATGACGTGCTCAAGGGTTTGAAAGCTGGAGAATTTCAAATCTAAAACACCTGGATCCATAGCTCTGCAAGGGCCACAGTCAATCCATCATGCAGTGGTCATGTTGTCAAATTTCTCATAGGGCTTTGAAAACTCTAAGAATTTGAATACATCATATCTTAAACCACATAGTACATTACCTAAACAATTATCAACATAAGGGCTAGTATCTATATTGTGTAACACAATTTGCAATATCAGAATGCCAGTTCACATGAGGGATAGATCAAAGACAAACCTGATATATGCGACATCTTTACCCTCAGCAGAAAATATATTACTAACGGCTTTTGGAACACCAAGAAATGCTGGACCGATATTCATGATTGCTTTGATGTGCTTGGCACACCAACTGAACCACGACCACCTCCCCATAGGAGGAGTGATTCAACCCATTTCATGAAGTGGAGAAAATAAATTACACCCATAGAATGAGGAACTACCACCACTTTCTTATGGCCATTGGTTACGTACATAAGCTCAATTTTACTCTTCAATCTTGTAAGAGCTTGGTCTCGAATCTGCTTTTTCCCAATTAAAAAATATATTAGTGGACTCAGCTTAGATTTTTCAGCTTTGTAGAAATGGAGCATATGCAGAGTGGAAATGGAAAGACACATTTGGACACGAGAACGAAATGATTAATTCTGCTTCATATAGATGTTTGAAAAAAAGAAAAAGTTAAAACAGTATTGAATTAAAAATATGACAAATGGAACAATGCCCATTTCAATAAACACACGAATTTGGAGTTCTGAAGAAAATAAGTCATTGAGATCACACACAAAAAATAAATCATCTATGATAATAATAAACAAAGTATGCTGATATGATTCAATACAAGCTTGGTAGCAACTCTTACCAGCATATGTATGCAGCAACAAGTGAGCTCTAACAAACAAATGTTGTGTGATTTGGATTGGTAAAGTGGCACAAGGAGAGAATGATAGAAGCTGCAGGAGAACAATTTTTACCTCCTGTGTTTTGGAAAGATAGCCTCCAATCATACGCAGCCATATGCATATTCTTCCCTTCATAACCAATTTTTGCCAAATTTTCAATGAGAACAGCCCAAACAAAGTAGCCAGGAGCAAATAGTCAGCTGCAACGAGTCCTGGAACTGCTCTGACTCGAATTCCTGGAGGGTCAAGCCCTGTTTCATTGTGTAGAGATAGGTGCTCCAACCAACACAAGGGCCTAATTGCAAACAAAATTTACAATCAGATTAAAAACCATCTTAAAACACTAACTGTAATTCAATTATGAAGACAAACAAACCTTTTGAAGATCTCTGTGAAACCGCCACCCCAAAGATGCTTCCTGAAAAGTCCTTCAGCACAAGGCCTCCCTTCCCAAAGCTCAAGGCCACCAGTTACAATGCCAGGCACCAAAACAACAGGGTGAAGAGGGAGTCAACCCTTCAGCTTCAAGCCTTGTCCCAGGTGACTCTGGCACTGGAAAACCAGTCAATGTAGCTGGCAAGCTGTGATACAAAAACAAGAGAACCCAGCAAGTTGCGCACATGTACCCAATTACCCAACAGCAGCCATCTATGCACCTCCATTCTCTGTGTTGCTTCTTGTCTGTTCTCCTCTGCTTCTTCTCTAGAGGAATTCTAATCTTGGAACCAGCACCACCGTCATCTCTGTTTTCAATTTTGGGGTTTCAAAAGGTTGAAATTTTAAAGAAGAGGCAAGGCTAACATAGCACAGTTGCTGAAAAACCAAGAATGGAAGCCATGGGTGACCAAGATGGCTGAAAACTCAATACAATGAACAAGAACAAGAGCAACCCATCAAGGGAAAACGAGAGATTGAGGCACAGAGTGAGGCCTTGGTGGTGAATTATAGAGCAAAACAAGGTTATGGGCTTACATGGCCGCTATGAAAAAGCCAACGCCACGTGGTGAAGAAGGAGATATGGGTTTAAGTCTGTCCTCGTTGCACACACCAGAAACAAACAAACCCAAAAGAAAACCAAGAAGAAAATTTGGGTTTTTTTTGGAGAAAATGGCTATGTGATGAATCCACACTTAAATCTGTTTGGTTTTTCACACAGACACTTGTGCTGGCTTTTGCTTGCCGAGCTTTATCAGCTGTCATCATTTTAGGCATAGACGTTTGCTTCTTTGCTTTTGACGTGGATGGCTTTTTTTTTGGGGTCTTTTGCTACACCTCTGAGGACTGAGGACTGGGAAAACAGGGTCAGGGGAAAGGATAGCCCTTTTCTGGGTTTGGTCTGAAATGTAATTCCCGAGGTCGGCAGCGAGGTAGCGTTTTGTTTGGAGAGAGTGAGTGGAGCTGAGAGAGAGAGAGAGAGAGAGAGAGATGTCTACAAAAAGAGAGAATCCAAAGAAGAATGGGATGGGTGGGATATCATAAAATCGATGGTACACCCCCAAAATCATATGGACAAATTAGCACACACTACAAAAAACACAGACCCAAATTTTCATACCAAAATTTCTGGATGACTAGTATATATGTGTAGTATGCATGTAATATTTAGAGAATTGTGTTTGTTTGTGTTTGTGGGGAGGAGGGCACAACGGTCAAGGAGATTTGGGTCTGAATTATTATGAGTATATTCTTCCTTGTAGTCTTGTCTGGAACCAGGGGTTTGCTAGCTTTGCAGGGTGAGTAACAGTTTTTGCAGAGAAGAGTCATATCCTCGGTTTTTGTCTGACTGGATTCTACTGGTTGTGTTCAATCGAGCCTTCTTGTCAGTGGAAAAGTTCATTTTTGTTATCCAAAAAGAGAATATTTAAGTACATTTGCCTCGCATTCTCTTGGGCTTCTATTTGTATTTTGGTTTCTTTCTAGTTTCTGTTTGGGCCTTGTGTTGAACCATGGATTTGGATTCATCTAACAAATGTGAATTTTGGAACTCAGTTTTTTTTAACATGTTCAAAAAGTTCAAAAAGTTTAGCTCTTTTCAATCCTTGCTTATTAAGAAACATTTTAGTGTTCAGTTTCTAGTGCTTTTTAGGTGTAATTTCCTTTGTATTTTTCCCTTTTTCTAATGTTCTCTATTGACCCCAAAAAATATATGATAGAAGAAGGTATGTAGGGAGCCAAATCACCATATATATATATATAAAGAATTTAGTAAAACTTTTAAGTTTTTTTATAGGAGAAGTGTTACATAATTTAGGAACACTTACGTAAGGGGATAACAAAGGTGTTATCCACATCTCATACAAAGTTTTTCTGAGTTTTTAAAGGCAAAATCGTAACACATAAACATAGACATGACATGACACCCCACTGAAAATTCATGCATCAGATATAAAGAATTAAAGAAGACTTATGAAGTTTTTACACTCCAAATCTTTAAAATCCACACACACCGGGCCTACCAAAAATCATGCATCTAAAGATTTCTTTGGTCAAACATATATGTCTAGTCCAATATGGGGAAGCATAGAAAGCTTGTAAAATCTTATTCCTTTTTTTTTTTCTTCTTTTTCTAGTCAAGTAGAAAGCTTGGAATTGACACACATATGTAGTTGCCCAGAAATTTGTGTGACAAAATTGAAAAAAACAAGGGAGGGTATATATCTTAACTTATGTAGCTGCCATGACTATTTCTTGTGACAACTTGATGACTCAAATGACTCTCAGCTTCCTTGCCATCCTCTTTTTCTCTTACTTCACATCTACAAAACAAATCATGCATGCCACCATATTGAGAAGAGCTCTCCCATGTCCTTCTCCCTAACTCTCTCTCTTCTCCTCCTTTAAATTGGACTTCAACGACAACCGTTGTTATAGGGAGGGTATCACTTGCAATCAAGATGGTTGGGTTACCAATTTACACTTACCCTCTAAGGGGCTCAAAGAAGTCATTCATCCCTCACTTCTAAAATCTCACATCTCACCCACTTAAACCTCTCTCACGTTTTACTTTACTTAACTTCACACGAAATCGGATTCTCTTGCCCTTAAACCGTCTCGAGATCCTCAATTTGAGCTATAACATTCTTTCTGGAGAGCTTCCACTTTCTCTACCATCTAATATCCAAATTGTGGATTTATCCTCCAATCACTTCCATGGTGTGTGTTCCATCTTCATTCTTCCAACAAGCTAGGAATTTGACTTGTTTCAAAATTCAATGTAAGCAACAATACATTCTCAAGGCCCATCCCATCCTTTATTTGTCTCCATTATTCTCCCTTCATGAAGTTATTGGATTTTTCCTTCAATAAATGCAATATTTCTTGTGGATTAGATGATTGTTCTACACTACAGATTTTTCGTGCTCTTACAATAACCTCTCAAGATTACCTTAAATTGCTTCATGGAACCATTAGGAATAGAATTGTCAAACTCACCAACCTTGCAATCCTTAACCTCTACTATAACCAATTAAGTGGCGTGTTGCCTTTCCATATTGGAAAGCTTTAAGTTGAAACTCATCCTACTTCATTTCAACTATCTTGAAGGTTATTTGCCCCCAACTTTGATGAATTGCATAAACCTCATAGAACTACATCTTAGAGACAACAACTTGGAAGAAGATATCTCGGAACTTAATTTCTCCAAACTTAGTCAACTTAGTAAGCTTGACCTACTGGAGTAAGAACTTCACTGCCCAATTGGTATAACTCACGTTTACTTAATATTTAAAGCATTTGATAATGTTGGCAGTCCTTACTTAGTTAGGATTTTGGTTCCTTACGATATTAGAATTTTGGTTGCTTACCCATTTATCTAGTCCTATCCTCTATATTGGAGAACAATAAAAATATGAGCATATATGAGCAGAATATTTGCCATACTTTGTTTGACAGATAAGCACTAAAAAGTATATAAATAAATACAAATATAGAAAATATTTGGGAAATGATGGAACTCGCGTAATGAGCTTCTTCTTCTACAAGAGCAGGCATTGACAGACCCATACGGGTCACTGGGGTCAAATCGACCTATGGACTCTATGAGATTAAGCTTGGAGGTCCATCTAAGCCGATTGTGCAACCCGATCAAACAGCCTTCCAACTGCTTGATGGTTGGCTCAAGGAAGGGAGTTGTGCGAGGAAGAAGAAGAAGCGCATCGCCCATTTTTATTTTATTTTTAAACACCATGTGCAAAACAAGCCATTTTGGCTCAGAGAATTTTCCTTTAAATGACTTGGCCAAAATAACGCCATTTTGGTTCAAGTTGTTTTTAAAAAACAAAAATCAATAGCCACTCTAAAACTCCTCCCACCCGATCCCCAGTCTTTCCAAAACCCCAATTCTTTTCTCCCAGGTCCTCCAAGCATTGGTTAGTTTGTTGGAGTTGTTTTTGTTTCCAAGTGTAGCATGTTTTACCAAGTTGGCTTGTGACTTGGTGTTGGCTATTTGGCATTTTCTTCCGCTTGCTTGTATTGGAGTTCTCTCCCCCTCCGTTTTGGAATGAAGATATTTCAACCAAAAAAAAATCCCTAATCCGCAATCTCCCCCTGAAACCTTTAACCCTATCTCCTCCAATGTTATTTTCTTTTCTTTTTCTTTTTTGCTACATACCACGAGGTGTCTCCCTGCACCCGAATGGTGTGATTAATCCCTACTGGGATTGAATTTGCTCATGGCCACAAAGTACTTCCAACGGGTTTCAAACCCCTACCATTGAGGCACCATAGCTCGTCGCTGGGAGGTGGCAGTTTGCCAACTGCACTACACCTTGTGGTTCCTCCAATGTTATTTTCATCTTTTTTAAATTAAAAAAAAATTGGAACTTTTTATACTATCACCCTATGAGGTAAAGATTCTTGAATCGTCACTGCATTCAACCACATGGTACTCAAAACACCCAACTAGACGAGAAAGGTGCCAAATCTCGACATCCACTCACATCATTACTGTAATTATAGGAGCTAAGATGCACCGTGAGAGAAAGAATCATGTTTCTCTGACGCACTCTAGAAACACGTGCTATTACTTACTTTCTTTTTTCGGATTTGAAGGTGCTGCAAACTGTAAATGCTAAAAGAGAAAAATTGTCACTTTTGGACAAAGAACTTGATTATATATATAATCAAACATTTTTCATTGATTTTTACCTTTGGATTTGGAGGAGGAATGTATGATTTTGACCCACTTGACTTTTGGACAAAGAACTTGTTTTTATTTTAAAAGTGCTTAAAACATGACAGAGGCGACATTTCAAATCACTAGTGAATTTTGGATTCTTTTCACAAGCAGAAATATAGAGGGCTAATCACATACCAGACAGCGAATGTCAAAAATCACATTCAAAATATTTTTCTTTCTAAAATAAAATGTAAATAAGGTCTAAAGTAGTACTTTAATTAAATGATTCAATATATTTAAAGAATATATTAAAAACTAATAAATTATTGAGGGACTATGATTTAGTACATTCCTGGAGAAGTAAAAATATTTCCAACACTATTTTTTAAAACACTATAAATGATGGCCTAAATTTTACGAGTCACTGATGGAGATACCCTCAATGTTTTTCTCCTTTTTTTAATGAGGTTCTCGGTTAACCCAAGAAAAGTATCTATAATTAAAGTACTTTGGAGTTGTAGTAGGTGAACAATCAAAATCAAAATAAATAAAAGAAAAAGAGAGGACGCAAGGGCCAAATCGCTGTAGGTACGAAGAATGCTTAATTAGAGCACTTCCATCCATTTCTTATGGCAAAGGGTAAGGGTAAGGTAAGGGGGGTGAGGATTCACGTGAAGGTGGGAGTGCCTTGGGGAAAGGTCTGGTAGGTTTTCACCTATTGTCATGGCAACAACTATTCACATGAGATATGAGGAGGAATTTGAATAGAGTTTTGGTGTGGAGCTGAAGAATATGATTAAGTATTTATTTTTTAAAAATTCTCAATTTTTTTGTATTTTTTAAAGATTTTTTCAATTAAAAATATCCGTCGCGACATCAGGAAGCCCAGGCTAGGTCTCATTTTGCCTTAGGGTTGGCCTGGTTTCATGGGCCCTAACAACCGCCCTGGGCAACTTCAACCTTTTGGAACGTTTTTTGGCTTGGGCTCACCCTTGCCCTGGCCCTGACGCACCAGTGGAAGTGCTCTTCAAAATATGCTCAAATTTCAGTTTTTCCAAAAGTTAAAGTGGCTAATTTTGCCACTTTAACCATTATTTTGCATCTCACTTTACCCACCGCCATTAAATCATCAATTAAAAACAATGACATGGGACGAATAGGACTTATTTTTTTGCTGAAATGGATGACACGTATGGAAAATTATAATAAATTAACTTTTTATTTATTTAAATTTGCCTATTTCTCCCTCTCCATCCTTGTCTCTCCCCATCCTCCCTTGCCCAGTCCCAGCCAATATCCCCTAGCTCCAAACCCACCTACCCGATACATTTAGGAATTATACCACTCAACATGCTGAACAATTCGGGACCCAATTAAGATCAAAGCCATTTAGAGGAGATAAATTGTTCATGGGAATTTCTAAAATTTATTTTTATTAACTTCAACAAGGTAAAAGGGAAAAGCGAAATATTTTCCATACACCCATATTGGATTGGAAGTGGTAGAGGTGTGATTAATTGTGATGGGGTCTAGTTTTTTTTTTTTTTTTATGAAGAAAAAGGGGAGAAAACCACCATACACCAACATAACAGCTAACTAGTACTAATTAAACGAGCCTTAGAGCATCCTTCCAGCGAGATGGTTAAAACCACATAGACATTTAACGCTAGAAATAACATCTCACACACTCCAACCGATGTGTCAAAGTGATGTGGAATGAAGGTTGAAGATTTAGATGTTATTTCCAATACCCAAAAGCAAGATGTCAAATGAATATTTTATTATTTTTTCTTTTTCATTCTTTAATTAAAAAACAAATCAACACTAAAATGTAATAAAATAATAATTTAATTTGACATATTGGGTGGAGTGTAAAGTTGTCTAAAGGTGTCAATTGCGACATCTAACCATCAAATTTAAATTTGATGTTTGGCATATTTTGACATCTGGTTCGGTTCATAATCGTATATTATTTCTTACCCTTCTAGCTTATGATTTGGTTATGTTTTTTAGTTAAACTTGTGCTTTTAATCCTTTTTGTGTTTATCTTTCAGTTAATTGAGTTTTAGGTAACAATGATGGCTTTGGAGAGCATAATTCATGCAATTCAAGCATGTTAAGGCCTAATTTGGATGAATTGATGAAGAGCTTAAAGACAAATTCATTATGGCTACAGCCCCCTGCAGTCCAGTTCCGTAGGTCATATTTCAGAAACCTACACAGCTCGAATGAGGCAGAATTCTTCATGAAAGTTGTTCCCATGGGTGTGTACTATAACATATCCAAAATTCAGCCCATTGGATAAATATGGAGTCCGTTACCTAGCAAACAGAGAGCCATGCTCAGGATGGAATTTTTTCAGTGCCGGAAAATGAGTTAGCAATTTGTTTCGGCCTTAACTTTTTCTTCCGACCTTGGATTGGCCCAAATAACATATGGCTGGAAAGAAGACATTCTGAACTTCAATTTCGAGTGCTTAAAGTCCTAATTTGATTAAGAGAAGCCCAGTTGTAAGCCCTTGAAGTTGCTGGTCATGCTGACCTCAGCATTTGCTGGTTGGATGCTTGGTCATGGTGAGCTAGGCATGAGCTATCATTTCTGGTTGGAAGCTTGGTCATGGTGACATGAAGATGAGCTAGGGCTGCTGGTGGGATTTAGTGGGGAAGTGATCAACCATTGAAGATTTTCTAATACAAGTATCAACCATTTAGATTTTATAAAAACAGAGTGTTGTATGCATTAGCCATATTGAATTCAGATTTTCAACTTCCTTAGGCCTATAAATAGTGTGGTTTCCTAAGCTTGTAATAACACCCCAAATGGGGGAGCTCTCAAACACTTCTCTAGAGCTCCCTTCCATTCTCTCCCTCAAATTCTCTTAGTTTCCCTTTGTAGTTCTCAATTGTTGTAATAAGATCATTCTACTAAATTTTCTGTTTATAAATCTCAAACACATTTCCTTTCTCTCTCCAAATTTCCCAAAGACATTTCTCTCTTCTCTTCCAAATATCTCCATGTCTCAAACACTTCACAAACACCTTTCTCTCCCTTCCCTAAGTTCTCAAATTCTCCAAGTTCACAAAATCCTCAAGCTTCCCAAACACCTTCATTTCCCTTCCAAAATCCTCAAGCTTCCCAAACACCTTCCTCCAAATTCTCAAGCTCTCAAACACCTCTCTCTTTCTCTCCCAAAAACTCTCCATGTTCTCAAGTATTGTACAAAATCCTTGTTTTATGTTCTTTTGTTTTCATTTTTGTTTTGTATAGGAAAACCAAATTGGATCATTCAATCACCAATCCCTGTGGAATTGACCTCGCACTTACATACGCTAAACTACCAACGGTTCGTGCACTTGCGAGTATCACAAGTTGAGGATGCAGCTGAATCCATTTTGGTGCAGCTGAATCTCGCAACAATCTCCCTTTGAGATGCTCTTAATAGCTCCCAAAGAATCATTAAGCAATAAATAACCAAACTAGGCAGGACTCTCCTCAAAAATAGTAACAGCCCAGGTCCGGTTGTGACTAATTGAGTGGGACACTTTAACTTCCGAGGATGATGTGATATTTAATTATAATTTCAGGAAATATTAGTGTAATTAAACCTATAAAGAATTTCAAGTAGACTTTGAAGTTTCCGCAGGAGAGCTTTGAAGTTTCAAGGAAAAATCGTAACATAGACATGACAGTTACACCCCACGCAAAATTCATGCATCATATCATATATGAATAATTATAGAGGACATTGAAGTTTTAACAGACCAAATCTTCATACACTCGACACGCCTACCAAAAATCATTTATTTAACAGATCTTTGGTCAAACATATATATGTGTAGTTGCCAAGAAAATAAAATGATATTATTCCATGACTTTTGAATTAAAATGATATAATTTATCTTTCTTTTGCTTTTCCTTAGCTTTGATTAACTAAACCATTTTGCCTCCAATATATATACAACCTAACCATATTTCATACTTCCTACCAAAATATATGCTTATACAACTTAATGGCTCAAATGACTCTTAGCTTCCTTGCCATCCTCTTTTTTCTCTTACTTTGCATCAACAAATCATGCATGCCACCAAATTGAGAAGAGCTCTCTCATGTCCTTCTTCCTAAATCTCTCTTCTCCTCCTTTAAATTGGACTTCCATGTCCAGCTGTTGCTATTGGGAGGAATCACTTGCAATCAAGATGGTTGGGTTAACCCGTTTACACTTACCCTCCAAAGGGCTCAAAGGAGGCATTCATCCCTCACTTGGAAATCTCACACATCTCACCCACCTAAACCTCTCTCACAATTCATTTTACTATCCAACTTCAAACGAAATTGAATTCTTCTTGCCCTTGAACCGTCTTTGAGATCCTCGATTCGAGCTATAACCTTCTTTCTGGAGAGCTTCCACTTTCTCTACCATCTAATATCCAAATTGTGGATTTGTCCACCAATCACTTTCATGGAGTGGTTCCATCTTCATTCTTCCAACAAGTTTGGAATTTGACTAGTTTCAATGTAAGCAACAACACATTCTCAAGGCCTATCCTTTCCTTTATTTGTCTCCATTCTTCTCCCTTGATCAAGCTATTGGATTTTTCCTTCAATATATTCAGTGGCAATATTTCGCGGATTAGGGAGTGTTCCACACTACAAGTTTTCTATGTCCGGCTACAATAACCTTTCAGGATTACTTCCAGAAGATATCTATAATGCTACCACTCTTCAAGAGATTGTATTACATGTGAATTTGCTTCATGGAACCATTAGTGATAGAATTGTCAACCTCACCAACCTTGCAATCCTTAACCTCTACTATAACCAATTGAGTGGTGTGTTGTCTTTCCATATTGGAAAGCTCTCTAAGTTGAAACTCATCCTCCTTCATTTCAACTATTTTGAAGGTTCTTTGCCCCCAACTTTGATGAATTGCACAAACCTCATAGAACTACATCTTGGAGACAACAACTTGGAAGGAGATATCTCGGCACTTAATTTCTCCAAACTTAGTCAACTTAGTAAGCTTGACCTATGGAGTAACAACTTCACTGGCACCATTCCAGTGAGCCTTTACTCATGCAAGTACCTGAAAGCAATTCGATTGAGCTTAAACGATCTGAGGGGACAAATTCAACCTGAGATTATTTCGTTGAAATCTTTGTCCTTCCTTCGCTTAGTGGCAACAAATGGACCAACATCACAGGGGCAATGAAGATATTGATGCGTTGTGAAAGCCTCGTATTCATAACGTTTTCTTACAGCTTTATACGGGTGAGGAAATTCCAGCTCGTGATGGTCTGGTTGGTTTTGATGGATTTAAAAATCTTCGAATATTGTCTTTGTGTAGTTGTGAGCTCACTGGTCAAATACCCGTATGGTTATCTAAGCTCAAGAAGCTAGAGATCTAAACCTAGATCTTAATAGACTCACAGGATCAATTCCTAGTTGGTTAGGGACTCTTCCAAGGCTCTTTTATATCAACTTAGGCTCCAACTTCATTTCAGGGTGAATTTCCAAAGCGACTTTGTAGACTAGCAATGTTGCTATTCTAACGAACTCAGCTTAAGTAGATCATAATTACCTTGAACTGCCTATCTTCATCCGATTGCGCGACAACTTGAAAGCTTTACAGTACAATTATTTGTTTTATTTTCCACCATCTATATACCTATACAACAATAGCATAAGTGGCAATGTACCTCCTGAGATTGGCCGTGCGGCTTCTCCATAAGTTAGATCTTAGCTTCAACAACTTCTTGGGAGAATCCCGGACCAAATATCTAACCTCAAAGACTTGGATACATTGGATCTCTCCATGAATCATTTGACTGGAAAAATTCCAGATTCACTCAGGAGTCTTAACTTCTTGTCATATTTGAATGTCTCATACAATGATCTTGAAGGACCAATACCAACAAGCACTCAGTTGCAAAGTTTCAATGCCTCTGAATTTGAGGGAATCCCAAACTTTGCCGTGCCCGCTTCCAAATGAGTGTGGACTAGTTAATGGCAGTGATGCAGATAACAAGAAAGGCCCAAGATGTGGACGATGACATCAAATTCCATGGTTTTTTATTTCCTTCGTGTCTGGATTTATCTGTAGGGTTTTGGGGAGTATGTGGTTCTTTAATTTTAAAGACGGCGTGGCGATATAGATATTTCCAATTCCTAGACAATATACAAGATAGGCTCTATGTGAGGAGAACCATGATGAGGAGAAGGCTTAGAACCTGGATTGTATGCATACATACTTTATATTCTTATACACTTTGTAAACCATAGGTATTTTGATCAGTTTATTTTTTCTGCCTTATGTAAGACGCGGTTTTTTCTTATAATTCTGTCTTTTGTTCTCTTTCTTTTAGACTATTCTCTAAGTCAAATGAAACCAATGAAAGAATACTTCTGCCTGTGAGAGCCGTGAATATACTTGTTCTTTGATTTCCTAAAACCATCCCTCAGACTATCTTTTGAAGCCTAAGCTTAGTTCAGCTAATTTTCTGTTTTGCATGAATGGTTAAGGCATTGGTTGGTGTCCTTGGCCGGTGTGGAAGCCTTGTCTACTCGAGTTTCCGAGCTCTTGGTTTATCCAGGTTCTGGAGAATTTTAGTTATTGTTTCTGCAGAATGGTTAAGCCTTGGCTCCCCTCTTGTCGCAGCAGAGTTTTGGTTCCTTTTCTAATCATTTCCTGTAGAATGGTTAGCCTCTTCTGTTTGATTTTTCCTTAGCTGTGGTTGGGCCCATTCGCTCTGTTGTACATTTTGGACTGCTTTGCTTGTAGGTTGTTTTGGTCTTCTGAATATTAACTTGTTCTTCTTCTACAGAAAGAATAAATAAATAAAAAGATTTGTTTTTCCACTAGTTCATTTTTCCTTTCTTTGGGGTGAACAAATGGAAAGGAAAAGAATTATTTGACATGAGAAAAAAGGGGATGGTAATCACAGAAAAGCTGCAGGAAGAACATTAACATGTCTCAAGATGTCGAAGTTTACCACATGGAATGGAAGGCAATCTCAATCCCTTTGAAGTGAGAGCTACCCGGTCATCTTCCTTCTCCGATGGTCCAACCCCAAGATTTGAACATGCTAATTTGTTGGCATTGGCATAGCACCACAGAAATCATATTCCAAGGCATCCACAAGAGTATGGCATTGGCATAGCACCACAGAAGCTGCAGGAAGAACATTAACATGTCTCAAGATGTCGAAGTTTACCACATGGAATGGAAGGCAATCTCAATCACTTTGAAGTGAGAGCTACCGGTCATCTTCCTTCTCCAATGGTCCAACCCAAGATTTGAACATGCTAATTTGTTGGCATTGGCATAGCACCACAGAAATCATATTCCAAGGCATCCACAACAGTATGGGAAGAACATTAACATGTCTCAAGATGTCGAAGTTTACCACATGTAATGGAAGGCAATCTCAATCACTTTGAAGTGAGAGCTACCCGGTCATCTTCCTTCTCCGATGGTCCAACCCCAAGATTTGAACATGTTAATTTGTTGGCATTGGCATAGCACCACAGAAATCATATTCCAAGGCATCCACAACAGTATGGCATTGGCATAGCACCACAGAAATCCCATCAAAATAATCGGGTGCTACTGAGAGAAGTGTACGGAACACAAAAGTATTTTAAAAAATATTTATATAATACTCACATTAATCACTAATATTGAAGTTATTATGGGTTTTAAAAGTTACAAAATCTATATATATAAAGCGAAAACGAAAAGATGTGAAACATTCAAAATACTAGAAAAATGTCTTTAGTTTAATGCAACCATTAAAAATTGAAATTATTAATTAAATGAAGATAATATGGTAAATTCATACTTTTTATATTTAAAAAAAATCAAATAATAGACCTATTTTTTATGGAATACAACTACCCATTATCTTTTTTAATTCTAAAATAAATTTAAAATTTAAAAAAAAAAAAACTACACAGGTACGAAAGCACTTACTAAGAGGCTAGTAAGAATAAAAACTTTAAGCTGGACTACCTGGGATGGATGGTGACATTTAAAAACTTAGTTAAGGTAAGTGGTCCATGGTTCCACTTTTATTAGGGCTCATCCTTATTTTAACGGTAATGTCCTTTGGTGTCTACATGTATTCAGGGGAGTCCTCTGGGATGGGCTCTTGTATTTCCAAACCATATGGACAGCAACGCTGCACATAAGGCCAACTGAAATAAATATCAATAAATAAAACACTCTTTCTCATGCATATGAAATGAAACAAGATAACCAAAACGAAATTATACCTCTTGATAAGATAAATTATGGTATGGTATTTTAGAGTACGGTTTACGATATAATTCGTCTATGTGTTATAATATAGGTGGACGATATGATTAATTTTATCTAGGAGCTTTTACAATATAATATCAATAAATACTCACTTATATTTCGACGTGGGAAAAAATTATAGTCCGCGTGAACATCCTCTAGTACCACACTATAATTACTCAATTGATACACCAAAAAAAGATAACAATAGGAAAAAAATGTGGATCCACCCAATTTTTTTATTTTATATTTAGGAGAACCTTAATTGATAAAACGAAGAATTACAACGGGGTACAAAACCTCGACCAAGAAGCTAAAAGAGTTACATAATAGGATGTTTTGAATAAAATTAGGAGTAACCTAAAACTAAATAAAGTTGTTCCTCGTTATGGAGACCAAATGGGAGCAAGTTGATGTAAAACACCATTTTCTTTTCTATGAGTACATTAAAAAAGAGAGAGGAATCTGTTTCTTTGGATCCACCCAATTAGGGTCACAAAAATAACTCAGTCCAGTTCATGGAATCATGGGTCCACCCAATTGCCACTCATATGACCTAAGCAAAAGCCCAAAACGCACATGTTCGAAACGTCGCTAAGATAGACTTCAGATCCACCGCCCAAAATAAAAAACCGAAAGCTAAGATAGACGATGAAGTATCCAGTGCATGCAACCGCCGGGATTGCTACTCAAAACGCCGCGTAGACGAGAAAGGTACCAATCTCGGACATCCACACACATCACTACTGTAATTACGCGCGTAAGATGCACACGAGAGAAAGAATCCTGTTCCTCCGACGCCGCTCTAGAACCCCGTGCTATTACTTACTTTCTCTTTTGGGTTTGTCGGTGCCGCATACCGTAATTGCTAAAGTAGTAAAAAATTGTCACTTTTGGATAAAGAACTTGGTTTTGTTTTTATAAAAAAAGAATTCAGATATTTTTCATTGATTTTTACCTTTGGATTTGAAGAGGAATGTTTATTATTTTATGATTTTGGCCCACTTGACTTTTGGACAAAGAAAGAATTTGTTTTTATTCTAAACGTGTTTAAAACATGGCAGGGGGAACATTTTCAAATCACTAGTGACTTTTGCTTTCTTTTCACAAGTCACTGGTGAAAATAAATGAAAAATAAAAATAATAAGTTAAATGACAATTTCAACTACATATGATGCCTTTAAAATTCAAAGGTATAATCCCGTTTGGTTTCGCTATTTGGAGTGATAAGTGATTTTTAAAAAAATTTGGAAAGGCAACCCGTTGGTTAGACTGAGAAAAACACTTATTTTTGAAAATTGCTGGAAGAAAAGCTATAAGGGAAGGGCAAGCAATGAATCCTGATTATTTATGTTATGCAAAGTTGGTTTTCAAAGACGTCTGTTTAATGATTATGCGACAAATTTCTGATTTTGTTGAAATCAATATCCATAACACTTTTAACAAAAAATTTACAAACGTTAAAACTCCTTTCTCTTACAACTCATTCTCTCAAGGAAATCTAACATCGATTATTTTCAGGCGACGATGTCGAAATGGACCCAGGCTGAAAGCTTAGAGCCTGTCTGATAATTTTTATTTTTTGGATTATAGTATAAAGGAAAATGAGATTAGAATGAGAGAGAGGATGATAAGGAAGAGTAACAAAATTGAAAACAATTTCAAATATATTTCAATTTTTTATTTTCCTTTGTTACTCCTCCTTGTCATCCTCCATTCTCATGTTCTTTCTCAATCTCATCTCCACTCTATATTGTAACACAAAAAATGAAAATATAAAACTAAAATTGAAATGGTTATCAAACAGACCTTTAAATTAATGATTTCACTCCGCTTATCATTGGACAATTTGAACGAAGATGCTCTATAAGCATTGAGAGGCGTCGTATTTTAATATGAACATCTATTATCAAATTTGAATAAATATTTTTTTTATAGGGAAATTTGAATAAATGTTGTTAGTGAGGTTTCTTTCAACAATCATGATTGTCTTAGGCCCCTTTTGATTCATGGGAAATGAAGCTTGGAGAGTGGGAAATCAATTGTTTTCCCATGTTTGATATGTTTACACATGGAAAATCGTTGCTAACACATAAAAAAGTATGAGAAAAATGAACCCCTCATCCTCCCCTCATTGGGTTTTCTTTTTCTCCCCTCATGGGTAAGTCTTGGGAAAATGAGTCAATATTAAATGCACATTTTTCATGACTATTTTATCCGAATTAACAATTTAGAATTACAATATAGCGTTAAACGCATTCTTTTTTTATTTGATTTCATATGGGTATAATTGAAAAATTAAACAAATTTTATTTTACATTCCTACACAAACCAAACATATAAAAAGAAATAAAGTGGTATTTCATGATTACTTTCCCAGGAATTACCAAACGTGAGAGAAAGAATCTTCCATTTTCTCATCTTTGGGAAAGACATTGGAAATTATTTCCCATCAAATCTTTCCCGCTAACCAAACATGACCTTAGAATTCAATTGCATAAAAAGTAAGTAAGGCATAATGTTCTAAAGAAGGAAAAGAATAATATAGGGAAGACTAATGTCAAGTGAAACACAATAAACAAATTGATGATATCCACAGGCCAATCCAATTAATCACACAATAAACACATTGATATGCACAAATTTAAGGTTAAAAAATTGTAATTAGTGAGGAGTAGGTGGTTGCTTTTTGCTCTACAAAGTAAGTTGGTTGGTGGTTTTTTTCTTGATCTTGGGATATGCTATAAATGCAATATTTTTTTTTTCATTCAACGGAAGTTAAGTAAAGAAGGTTTATTTGAAAGAAGGGGGGGGGGGGGGTTGTTTGGGTGCGCGCGCGGTTGTGGTTGGGCGGGGTTCTTTTGAAACCCTGCCCGCGGCGGGGCGCGCGTTGGCAACCTCCTTCCCGGCTGTGTTCTTGTCTTGTGTTCCTTGTTGTTGCCTGAACCTTTCCTTCCCTGCTTTGTTTCTAACCCCTGTGTTGTTTTTTGTGTTGAACAACTCCTCCTTTGAAGGGCTCTGGGTGAAACCTTTTTTATTAAATGGGTTTTTTTGTAAATTAAGATAAAGAAAAGGTATAATTTATGAAAGAAAAGAGGAGATTGCGAAAAAGAAAGGTGGAAAGGGGTTCTAGATTTAAAAACAGTCAGTGCAGCAAAGCGCGTGCATTAAATAGAGTGGGCAAGTAAGTTTCTATAATTGAAAACCAAATCTGACCCACGTGAGCATGGAAGGGAGACAGCTCATTGGAAAACCTTTCCTTACCACAGCTCATTGTTCTTGTTTTGTATTTTGCGATCCGTTGAATTGACCTGAAACACTTTCCTTACCACATGCTAATTTGCTATATCTAAAACCACACACTATTGTGTTTATGAATCTTATTTATGATAATATGATTTATGAAAACAACTCACTCCTATTTATACTAATACTATATAGAAATGAAGTGCTCTCGTTAGTCGCATAAAACCTTTTTTTTATTATAAATGTCGGATATCTAATTAAAAATGTTAAATACGCTCAGTAAATAGATGACAACCGTATTTTCTATGTATAGGTGGAGAAAAACTTCATTGTTCGTTATAAATGCGAATGCTGATTGATGAGGGTGTTTGAGTACTTTTGCTTTAACAATAACAATTTAACTAACCCAATTAAGTTTAGTAGACAATCCTGCTCAATAATTCTAAAGTTCAATTATTTATTGAATAATGCCAAATTGCATATCTCTTAAAGTTTCATAACTAGATTGCATTGTTTATATGTGTGCTTAGGAGAATTCTTAACAATGCCAATATCGCTATTAACTGAACGAAACACTTGTATATATACAGTATTTGAGTGACATATTTAAATCGTTTTCGTATTATCTGAAATTATTGAGTTGCGTAGTAAAAATCAAAGGATTATAGTAGAGATTTGTATCATTATTTGTAGAGAGGTATTTATTCCGACACCCAATTTTAAAGTTCGACCCTCATTCTAGCTTAGGTCCTCTCTCCAAGAATTAACACTCCTTCATGACATAAAAGGGTTATATTGAATTTTTGAATGCTACTATTTTGATCAAAGAAGCAATAAGAAAAATTTTATTTTAAAAACTGGAAGGAAAATGAATGGTTTTTGGAGAATTAGTGAATCTACTTGGCTTAAACATCATTGATCACATTTAATAAACAAAACCCATTATGATTGCCACGAAGCAATAGGCAGATCCAGCTCTAATCACTCTGGCAATTTCCAAAACTTCTAAACCATTCCTATGACCTTCCATGAGAGCATATGAGATCCAATCCCAATAAACTAACAAAGTTTCACCAATCCACTGCTACCAACCCCAGGATACTAACACTGTACCTCCACACGTGGCCAATCATAGAGCGAGTACCATGTGCAAGTAAAAAACGAAGAGTGTAGGTCACTGTCTCCCTCCCTCCCTCCCCATCCCCCTTTAAATACGTTCTGACCTCTCGTTTTCCTCTTTCATATTCTTCTTCTTCTTCTTCTCAAAACCCAAGAAATCTCTCCTCTCTCTCTCTCTCTCTCACAACCTCTTCTCGCCCATTTCGCCCATCAAAATACCCCACAAACCCAGAACGTCATCGTTGAGAATGGCGTCGGTGGCTAGAGCAGATCTGGACGGCAACCCAATAAAGCCGATAACGATATGCATGATAAGAGCAGGAGGGTTCATTGGGTCCCATCTCTGCGAGAAGCTGA
Organism: Prunus fruticosa; assembly: GCA_018703695.1. NCBI lineage: Eukaryota > Viridiplantae > Streptophyta > Magnoliopsida > Rosales > Rosaceae > Prunus > Prunus fruticosa. Next base: position 12,657,803 of record CM031922.1, read on the forward strand.
TGTCAGAGACCCCACACAAGGTTCTAGCTTTGGACGTCTACAATGACAGGATCGAAGCACCTTCTTGAGCCCGAAAACGCGCATCCATGGTCCGATCGAATCCAGTTCCACCGACTCAACATCAAGCAAGACTCGCGCCTCGAAGGCCTCATCAGTGGCAGATCTGGTATAACCCATTTTTCTCTTGTCCTGTACGGTTCTCGAACATTTTTTTTCATGGTGGGTTGGGTTTTGATGGATTGGATTTGTGGGTTTTATAGACCATTAATCTCGCCGCGATCTGTACTCCGGCGGACTACAACACTCGCCCACTCGACACCATCTACAGCAACTTCATTGACGCATTGCCTGTGGTGGGTTTCAGCTACTACATTTCATTTTTTGTGTTTTCTTGGGGATAATGAAATTATGGGTTTGATTGCGAAATTTTTCATTTTGGGTTGTTAGTGTGGGAATTGATTGAAGTTGATGTGGGTTTCTCTTACAATTTTGTTTTTTAATGAAAAATTTTTCGTAGGTGAAATACTGTTGGGAAACAACAAGCGGTTGATTCACTTTTCTACTTGGAGTGTATGGGGAAATCCCATTGGAAGGGCTTTCTTCCTAAATACAGCCCTACTTCGTCAGGTAGCCCACTCCCTTTCTTGTTCACTTTTCTTTCTTCTTTTTTTATTTTTTATTTTATATATTTTATAAATAATGTTTTTAATGTTTAATTGGGCACGATTTAGATCTGTGCTTTTCTTGCACGTTTTTTTTATGATAAAGTTCTACATTTTGCATAATCCAGATGTTTTGATTGCATTTTTCTGCTTTTGGGATCTACAATCATGCATCGGTGGTATGGCATTAGACTGTAATACTTAAACATATGCTTGAAATTGTGATCTGATGTAATACTGACAGTTTGTTGCCTGAAAAGAGAGGCCCGAAGTTTGTGTAAGTCCGGGCTTCGAACATGAGTGAAGAGCCAAGTCTGGGCCACCTTTTATTGTACTTATGAGAATATTAATATCATAATATAATTATATTTCTTTATTTATCATTTTCCTAGTTTCTTATTATATAGTAGTCCTTTATTTCGTTACAAATAGTACTGGATATGTTGAAAGTCTAAAGAAAGTGCTGGGATTGGACTTGATCCTTTCCTTGGGGTGGAGCTCAGGCTTATAAAACAAGTATACGGCTGACCTGACAAACCAGGCCTAATAAAGATATCCTATAATGGCATCTCATGTGTTTTGTGTGTCTTCTCATCCTAATAGCAGCACTCATACGTTTTTAAATTTCACTTTGTCATATCTCATATCTTTGGGGTTTGTACAATTTTTGGATATGGTTATGTCCAATTCAATTTTGTATCCAATGAATGTTTCTTGTGGTCCAGGAAGTCTATTGTAGATTTTGTCTATAGCAACTTTAGGTTGTAAGGTACCTGGCCACATGGTGGAACAGAGTTTGAGTGCTTCCATAAGGATGGAGAAATGGTAGTAAATTGGGCCTTGTAAAAGCAGTTACAAATAGTGAGATAATTTTTCTAAAGAACTCTAGATTTTTTCACTCAAAGTATATATGCTTTTTTTGCAAGCAACATTCATGATGTGATTCATCAGTTGTAAACTTTGTTCCTGTTGCAGCTCACCTGTTATTGCTAATTGGAAGTGATCACTTTTGCCTCCTTTTGGAAAGGGGAAATGAAGTAACTCTAGGAAACAAAAGAATTGGTCCTATATATTGTATAACATTTTATTTCCTGTGATATGATGCTGTTGATGTTTTCAGTTTTTATGCTGGGTTCTTCAATTAACCTCACCATTTCATTAAAATTTGTTGAATGCTGTATGATTTGCTTTTTTGATAATGGAAAATTTACTTGTGTGCTGTGTTTTAATAGGATCCTGCATATTATGTGCTAAAAGAAAGATGAATCCTCCTTACACTTTTGGCTCTATTGAATAAAGAGATGGTCTTATGCATGTGCAATAAAATCAGATTGAGAGGTTGATTCATGGTTGGTGATCTTATGTTTTACTTTTATCTGGCTGTTCATGAATTGGTATTTGTAATGTAGTCTTCTGATTTACTTTCTTCTTGTTTACAGCCAAGGGTGCGGAAAATGGTTTCTTGAGTTTACCATTGTGAGACCCTTCAACTGGATTGGACCTAGAATGGATTTCATTCCCTGGGATTGACGGCCCAAGTGAGGGTGTTCCAAGAGTTCTAGCCTGCTTCAGTAATGTATGTGCCACATTAGTGGTAATATTCCCTATTTATTTGGTATTTTCATATTCACCGGAGCCACCACATCCTGCTTTTCTCTGTTGCAGAGTCGAAAAATGAGCCGCTCAAGCTTGTAGATGGTGGCCAATCCCAGAGAACTTTTGTCTACATAAAGGATGCTATTGAAGCTGTTATGTTGATTATTGTAAGTTATAAGAAAAACATCTCTCTTTTTCAAATTAATATTTAGCATGCAAAAGAAGTTGCTCATCAATGTGACATCTTACCTCAGGAAAATCCTGCTTAGGCCATGGCCAGCATTCACAATGTTGGCAACCCTAACAATGAAGTTACCGTCAGGCAGCTTGGTGGAAAAATGTACTACTGAGGTGAAAGATTGTCTTTGATATACCCTTTTTTCTTTAGTTTATTAAGTTGGATTAGCAGTCTTATATTTGGATATGAGGATTGATGTTCTTGCATATTGCAGGTCTATGTTAAGGTAAGTGGTGAACCAAAACTGGAGACACCAACCATTGATGTAAGCTCTAAGGTTTATCTTCAGTGGGATATGATGATAGTGACAAGAGAATTCCTGACATGACTATTATCACAAAGCAGCTTGGTATATATCTTTCTTCTACCCCATCTTTAATGTAAATGAAGCTCTACTTTATGGCATTCTAACTATGTAATGTGCTATGTACTACAGGCTGCAACCCGAACAACTTCGCTATGGGACCCTGCTTGAATCACCCTCACCTATCAGCATAGGACATATGCTGAAGTTGGTCAAGAAGGCCATCTCCCAAAGAAATTTCTGCTACAAGCTCAGGCAGATGGCTTTGGGAGGATTATGCTGAGATGTGCTGTTGTTTGACAGGTGTTAAAAATTCTTTCTAAAGAAGTCTTCAGATGTACTGTAATGTTCTATTTGAATATATAGACATTTTTTCGTCTTACCAGTGTTGTTAGTCAATAGTTCATGGTAGAGGTCAACAATATGTGCTTTGGATATGCATGCAGAATATATCTAGATTTCATTAGGGAACTCTATCATATTACTGTAATTTGTCACCAGAGCTTTTGCTGCGACATGCTGGGGGCTATATAGGCCACATTATACAAGTAAAGTTGTTTCTGTTTTCTTTAGGGGAATG